>CM019149.1:89410194-89496605 GCA_009733165.1 Naja naja | reverse complement strand
TATATATGTATGTATGTATATAGTATTTTTTATAAATAAAATAAAATAATGCATAACTCAAGGCAGAAAACATACCTAATATCTTTTTCTTGTCTCCTGTTTTCCCCATAATAACTCTGACAGCTGGGTTAAGCTGAGAGAGAGAGGGGGAGGGGGGGAGGGAGGGAGGGAAGGAGGAAGAGGGAAGGAGGGGGAGGGAGGGAGGGGGAGAGGGAGAGGGAGGGAGAGAGATGCCTTCGCCACTAGACCAAACTGCCCAAACTTGAAGTATTGCTAGATGAAGGAAGGTTATGACTTATTCCATTAGAATGGAGTATGGAATAATGGACACACATTACAAGAAAGCAGATTCCTGATCAAGGTTAAAGGAATAAAACCACTTAATGATAAGAGCAGTTCTACAGTAGAAATGGTTATCCAGTATCCAAGGAATTTAGCTAGAAATACTGTATGTTGGGTGTTATGTATGCAGGTTTGAATGTCATTGGTTAAGTTTGAACTGTTCTTGTAAAATGTCAGAAATGATTAGTTTAAAAGTGCGGAAAACCCTGCACTCTGATTGGCTGGCAACTGCGGCTGCTGGCTATAAGTAGCAGCGCCAGCCAGCCAATCGGTCTGTTATGAGCTGTAGTCACTAATAAACTCTTCACTGAAGCATTCCGCGTCTGACTCTTCATGCAAATCTAACACTGGTGACGAAGGTGGGATCCTTCTTGAAGAAGACAAGCGGAGAACAAGCTGAGAGAGATGGTTGTGCTGAACACCACCCCAGCCCTGTTCGATCTGATGGCAGAAGACTGGGACTCATATGCAGATCATTTCCAAATGTATTTGGAGGAAGCGATCTGCCGACATTTCCAGAAGCGGAAGAGGCGGTCTTTCTCACCACTGTGGTCCGGCCGTTTTCAAGATGGCGAAGGCATTGGCGGGAGCTGCAGACGTGAAGGTAATGGACTAGCCCGACTTAGAAAAGTTATTAAGAGCCCATTACGCACCACAAGTATCGTGCCTCATTAAGAACACAATTCTACCATCAGGATCAAGGAAAGCGAAAACGTGTGACTTCATGGCAAGTTTAAGGGACATTGGGGGTGCATGTGAATTTATCAACTTAGAAGAGGCCATGTGTGATCGATTTGTTCTAGGCCTAAAAGACAAGGTTTGCAGAGCAAATTATTAATGAAACCTAAGATCACAAGGAGGCCATAGAAGAAGCTTCTTCAGTGGAAGCTATCAAGTCCTCAGCAGAAGCCATGAAGAAAATTAACAAGGCATAAGCCATCCTGATGTGGAAAAATCCACAACAACTCATTCTGAGCAAATAGATTCTGATCAGACTGTAGTGAGGTGGAGGAAGGAATTTATAGACTCAGAATGGAAAGAAAAAGAAAGACCTTGGGGAAAAAGGCAAGACTTTTATTGCAGAGGTTGTGGGGGGCACCCCACTGAATAAGTTTCTTGATACCATCTGCCTCGTTGTGAAAAAGAGGTCACCTAGCAAGAGTCTGCAAATCATCCAGAACTACACCACACAGAAGAGTTTCCTGACAAGATTTCAAGCCTAACAACTTCAGTGAGAAAATGGGGCACAATACAGAAGCAAATGGGAAGAATGAAACTCATCAAACAGTCACCATTGGTCATTCTTCACCCTTAAGAAGCAGAAAAGTACATGTGAAGGTACTAATTGAAGGAAGGCCTTGCCAAATGGAAGTGGACTCAGGCTCCTATTTATCTATGGTGTCATGGGACACTATTCACACTACTTCCCAACATTCAGAAGAAGCATTTCCAGAAGCAAGCACTGACTCTTAAAGACTACCAAGGAACAAGATTCCAGTAGTTGGAACAAGAGAATTCATGTGAAGTTCAAAGGCCACACCAAACATTTGCCCCTGACCATTGTGGACTAGGACGCCCAAGCTTGCTGGGACTTGAGTGGTTCAATCCACTAGGCATCGAGGTGACTGGCATCAATCATGAGCAACACTGAATGGGAGGAGGCCTTGAAGTCTGATTTCCAGAGGTCTTCAGCGGCGGATTGGGCAAGTATATGGGGACCCCTATCACTTTCAACCTAGATCCCAAGGTGCCCCAATTCGTTTAAAGCCCAGAAGGATCCCATTTGCCTTAAAGGGAAAAATTGATGCACAATTAGATAAACTAATAGCTCAAGGAGTTTTAGAGCCCACTGACCACTCCAGATGGGAGACACCCATAGTCACACCAGTCAGGACTGATGGGTCAGTAAGAATCTGTGGAGACTATAAGGGGACATTGAACCATGCGCTTCAGCAGAGCGCATATCCAGTTCCAGTGGTGCATCATTTATTACATTCACTTGGCAGGGGTACAGTCTTTGCCAAATTGGATCTGGCCCACGCATATCAACAACTAACAGTTGTTTTTTTTAAACAAATTTTATTCAATTTTTAACAATTTTTTAAAACAACTCTTTTCAGTAGACAGCATGTTCCCGGGTCATCACTTTTACATGCAAATATGACAGTAGATCTATATTCATTTTAAACATTTGACTTCACTTCTATTCCATTTTAGCGGACAAAGGGTGAAAGAAATTAATCCTAATCTCAAATCTTAATCTCAATCTGTATAGCCCCCAGTTCATTTCAAGTTAATTGCAAATATACATATATATTTTAAAAACTTCATGTATAAATCTTACAAATAACAATATATTTGCCCATCATATTAAAAATAAAGTTCATCCATATCTATCCTTTAATTGTCTTCACATTGTTAATACTCTTTTATCATTTACAGAATTCTTTTATCCATCAGATTTGCCCTTTCATCACATATTCTCTCCATAATTCTAAATCCGTACCAATGTTAACACTAAAAGAATGAAAAAAAAACCTAGACTTGCCCCCTTTTACTACTTTGAAAGTGACACCTCAGTGGTTAATATAGTAGCATAATCATAATCATTCTCTTTAAAACGAAAGATAGAGAAAAAGAAAAAGAAAAAGGAGAAAAGCTCCCTTACAATATATCTCTAATCGGTCGGGTTCTGCAACACATATCCCCCCTAAGATTAATTTATAGTTCCAAAATAATAATAATAATAAAAAATAGCTAATCTTGGTTATTGACAAATCTCATTTTTAGGCATTTTCTAAGATCATTTCAATTAATTCAATTCATCTAATCATCATTTAGCTTTCTTTTGTGAATAAGAAATGAAAAATGTGATCTTTTACCAGTAAAAATTGTCAGTAACCCCTATTGTTTTACACTTTTATAATTACAATATATTCTTATTACCATTTCTTCATGCAGAACCCCCCTTTTAAATACGATAACCATTGTCTCTATGCAAACAAGTTCCTTTCTTTATTATGTAATTCCATGTCTCTCTATCTTTTGTTCTTGTTTCTTGTTCCTTCTCCTCTCTTTTATCCCGCTATCCCCCTCTCTATCCAGTTTAAATCCTCTCTCTCTCTTTACCTTTCTGCTCTCTATCCTTCTGGACCTTTCTATCATGCCTAGTTTCATAAATGTTCCCCTTTTTAATTATCTTCTTAAGTTTCATTTTTGACCATCCTCCCTTTCCCTTTTATTTGTATTAATCTTTGTGTTAATTGTCTTCTTAAAATGGCTTTCTTGTGCTGGCTCCTTCTCCTCCCTATTATCCTGCTCTCCCCTTCTCTATCCAGTTTGAATCCCTCTCTCTCTTTACCTTTCTGTTCCCTTTCCTTCTGAACCTTTCTAACATGCTTAATTTCGTAAATGTTCCCCTTTTTAGATACTTTCTTAGGTTCCGTTTTTTTAGCCACCCTTCCTTTCCCTTTTATTTGCATTAATCTTTAATGCTCCAAGGACTGCCAGGGGTAGTGCCTTACTTTGATGATGTGTTAATCTCTGCTGAAAATGACACTCAATTACAAGAGAGACTCAGAGAAGTCCTTACCAGATTCAAGCGGGGTTAAAAGTCAAGGAAGAAAAATGCACTCTTAGAACTGACAAGGTTGAGTTCTTGGGCTACATGATTGACAAGCATGGCATCCACCCTACAGATGTCAAGGTTCAAGCAATCAAAGAAGCCCCTAGACCAAAATGCAAAACAGATTTGCAAGCCTTCCTTGGACTTATTAACTTTTATCACATGTTCCTACCTCAGAAGGCAACCATTTCAGAACCATTACACAGATTGCTTGACAAAAAGTCTGTTTGGGTCTGGAGCAGGAAGGAACAATCAGCATTTAACAGTATTTATTTATTTATTTATTTATTGGACTTGTATGCCGCCCCATCTCCGACTCAAGGGCACTAAAACAACAACAATAAATACTTAAAAAGAAATTAAACTAATTTCACAAGCCCCAAAATACAAAAACTAAAATTTACAGTGGTTAAAATAATTAAGAAACCCATCCCCCACCCCAAGGAGGGGTCACAGCCCGGATTGGTCAAACAACAGTATTAAAAGACTAATCACGTCTGATGCTGTGCTCATACAGTTCTCTGAGAATTTACCTGTTGTACTGACTTGTGATGCATCCCCCTTTGGAGTGGGGGGGGGTTTCAGCCACAGGCTTCCCAGCGGGAGGGAAGCCCCTATTGCATTTTACTCTCGCACCTTGACCAAAGCAGAGAGGAATTACAGCCAATTGGACAAGGAAGCATTGGCAATTGTTGCAGCTATCAAGAAATTTCATGAATATCTTTATGGGAGAACATTTACCATTGTCACAGATCACAAACCTTTGTTAGGCATTGTGGCAGGAGACAAACCTACACCCACTATCCTGTCACCAAGAATGCTGAGGTGGACTGAATTTCTTGCTGCTTATTCATACAAACTCATCCACAGACCTGGTAAAGACATTGGGCATGCAGATGCTTTGAGTCACTGCCCACTTCTTTCACACATTGAGGACCCTGTTCCTGAGACTCACACCTTTTTTCTAGAAACTGTTGCCAAGCTTCCAGTACACGCTGCTGAAATTGCCAGAGAGACTGCCAAAGACACTTTATTGGCTCCTATTATAGGCTGGATTAAGAAAGGTTGGCCTCTTCAAGATCTACCTCACCTTGCCCAACCTTTTAAGTCCAGGCAAACTGAATTATCTGTATTAAGAGGATGTATTTTGTGGGGTAACAGGGTGGTTATTCCTGCAAAACTGCAAAGAGAGGTTTTGGAAATGTTACATGAGGGTCATCCTGGTATTGTAAGGATGAAGGGATTGGCCAGGAGTTATGTATGGTGGCCAGGTATTGACAAAATGGTTGAAAACTGGGTTGCATCTTGTCCTAACTGTCAGGTAGTCAGGCCTGCCCCACCTCTCACCCCAAACAGGAATGGGAATGTCCTAGGGGCCCCTGGTCTAGGATTCACATTGATTTCGCTGGCCCTACCAGAGGGCACACCTTCCTTATTATAGTAGATGCATATTCCAAATGGCTAGAGGTAATCCCTATGGCATCCACCACAACTGATGCTGTCATCAAGCAGCTTAAAAGCTTTTGTAACCCACGGTTACCTGATGTTCTTGTCTCTGACAATGGCCCTCAATTTACATCCAACCCTTTTGAATCCTATCTGGCACAACTGGGTATCAGACATGCCCTGAAAGCCCCTGGGCACCCTTCGCTGGCGGGCTGAACAATGGTGCGTTTACCAAGGAAAAGCTTCAGCAATTGGGTCCTGGGGACATCACTGAGAAAGTTGAAAAACTTCTTAGTGTTCAGCACATCACTCCTAACCCATCAACTAACTTACCCCCAGCAGAGTTGTTGATGGGTAGGAAACTTAGGTCTCCCCTTGACTGCCTTCATCCCACTTACGCACAAGCACCACTTGATTCCACTTCCAAAGTTCGCACATTCAGTGTGGGTGATTCTGTTTATGCTAAGAACCTCATAGGTGAACCTTTGTGGATTCCAGCTGAAATAACTCACATCACAGGCCCTCGTTCTTACAGGGTGCAAACAGAGGAAAGAGTCCTCTGGAGCAGGCACATTGATCAGCTTAGATCCAGGTTACCTCAGGAACATCGCAAATGTTCCTCTCTAGTTCCCATACCTAATGCTTTTTCTAGGTGGGAGGGGGAGGAACCTGAGGATAATCAGCAAACAAGAATCAACCCCATGTGTAATGAGCCATTACGACAGGAACCATCCCAAGACCTGTCACAATGCCAAAATCCATCCTTACAAGTGGAAGATTGCACATCACAACCTGACTTGGGTGCTGACATTGGGCTGGAGATGGGTTGGGAGGAGAGACCAGATTCTAACAATCAAACAGGGTCTTCTTTCACAGGAAGTCCAACTAGGGAAATGTCAACAGACACATTTCCCCTCTCACGGGGTGAGAACGTTAAAACTTCTGAACCACGAAGGTCTCAACGTACACGTAAGAGCCCCACCTATTTAAAAGAATACACTAGATAGGTTGGGGTTTGAGTATGGACTGAACCTAGTGGGGAGGGGTGTTATGTATGCAGGTTTGAATGTCATTGGTTAAGTTTGAACTGTTCTTGTAAAATGTCAGAAATGATTGGTTTAAAAAGTGCAGGAAAACCCTGCACTCTGAGTGGCTGGCAACTGCGGCTGCTGGCTATAAGTAGCAGCTGCAGCCCAGCCAAATTGGGTCTGTTATGAGCTGTAGTCACTAATAAACTCTTCACTGAAGCACTCCGCGTCTGACTCTTCATGCAAATCTAACATTGGGATGCTTTTACAGTATTTAGATTTCTAGCCTGAGCCTGGGCTGGATTTGATGAACTGAATAGCTCCATCCAACACTAACATTCTGTGAAGAATTTTAAATCCTTTAAAATAATACTTTCTTATATAACTAATGTAAAAGTATTAAATGTGAAATGATTCAGTGTTATATAAATATTATGTGATTGTTGCTACCACCTGACTATTATTATTTTTGACTATATATACCAAAAAATAGTCCTAAAGTTAGAAGTTATAGTGAAGAAAGTCCATGAAGCTCAAAAGAAAGGACCACTTATGTTACACTTGGGCCGTTTTAATTATAAGGCAAAAATGTGAAAAGGGAAACAGGATTAGGATTTAAAAATGATACATGTTTTCTTCCACTCTCATAGTTTTCAACCTGTAAAATGAATCATGAAAGATTGAATATAAACAAATAGGTTTTTAAAAAAAACATTTAGAGGTGATAGTTAATTTGTTGAAATCATTATCTTCAGAAGTGATGATTCCATCCAAGCTAGATGGCTCTAAAAGAGGATTAGACAATTAATGGGGATTAAGGCTACTGCAAAGCTCTTGATCATAATATTTGTATATTTTTATTCTGTCTGCGGTATCAGATACAGGTATGATGGGTTTGACATGTATTTAGAAGGAATCTTCAGTTCCTCAGTGTAGTTATGTTATTCTGTAAAAAGGTACAAGCAAAAAAAGGGGTTCAATTAAACTTATTTATTTCAGCATCACCCAATTCCAAATAGACTCCAGGCAATTCACAATATAAATAAATGAATAAGATAAAAAGTACAATTAAATATATGAACAAGACAAAGTATTCAACCAACACTGAAACACAGTGATGGGATTCAAATGTTTTTACTACCGATTCTGTGGGCGTGGCAGGGGAAGGATACTGTAAAATCTCCATTACCTCCCCACCCCACCCACTAACCTGCTTTCCAGTTCTGTTCTCCTATGGAGGGCAACAAAAGAAGACCCAGCCTATCAGCTGGGACTTGGGAGGCACAGAATAGATGGGGGTGGGGTCAGTCAGAGGTGGTATTTGCCGGTTCTCTGAACTACTCAAAATTTCTGCTACCGATTCTCCAGAACTGGCCAGAACCTGCTGAATACCACCTCTCCTGAAACATATGCCAAACACAACAAACACTGGTTTCTTTCACCCTATGCCAAGGCTTGGGAGAAGTTGTGTTCTATTCTTTCACTGGTTGACCCTTACTGCAAGTGTGTGGATTAAAATAGGACAGACGTTATTTACAAAAGATTGAGTTATCCTATTTTCTCTCACTGTGATGCTTTTAGGTTAGCGGGGGGAGAGGAAAGCTTTTTATGCCTTTTTCTTACTTGTTAGTACATTGAGTTGTTTTGCCTCTGGATTTCTGGACTGAAGTTTTATTATTTTCCTGAGAGCTTCATCTTTCTACCCCTAACCAGGTGAGATCTCACCCATCCACCTGCACTTATCATAACGTATGGATTTTTTTATTTAGAACATGGAGAGGAGAGGCGTTCAGCAAAAATAACTTCAGAACAAAAACAAAACATGGCATCTTAGGAGATGCCCCAATTGTAAATCGCCCAGTTTGATCCTTTACAGAAGAATATTTAATTCCATTTTCCTGCTTTTCAACCAGGTGTTTGACTGTGATGAAATAGGCTCCACCTAATTAAACCAGGAAGGGCCTTTTTAAATATGGTACCATTTCTCTGCATCTTTATTTTTCAGCAGACCCAGTTTTGAGGAAATTGTTCTGTGTGCCTCCCCTCTCCATTCCCAGCCTGTTGATTTCCCTTTGATTTCTTTTAGAGTTTGTAGATTTCATTTAGAGTATGCCCCTTAAACATTGGCTAGACATTGCAAATATTAGGGGAGATGCCATATAGTCACTTTGTCTCTTGTCATACGAGAGAAGGACCATGTTATAATATAAATTGTATGTTGCTTTTTCTATTATGCTTATTTCTCTTGTAATGGAGAATTAGAAAAGATAATCACACTGTGACAGAGTAAATGCACCTCTTCAAAGAGCTGGGAAGCAAATATGCAAATATATAAAATTGTTTCAGGAATAATCTATCCATTGACTGAAGCTTCAAATTCTACAAGAACACTATTCTCATTCCCAGGGATGAGAATATCCATTACCATTCCCCATGAACAAATGCATGAAAGTGGGTTTTTTTAAATGTGACCCATATATCCCATATACATACCCTGATTATTTAATATAGATGCCTTTTTGGATAATTTTGATGTAGATGATGCAACAATGAAGCTCTAAAATATTTTCTGGTTGAATTGTACCAGGATATTTTTGTTGACTTTTTTATTTTTTGTTTTGCTGTTTTTATTGATTTATTATTCCTTGTGAGATGCCCAGATACTGCATAAGTTGGGCAGTTCTACAAATCTCTTACAGGGAGAGTCTAACAGATATTAGACTCTAACAAATTTTAACAGATATTATTACCCTGTGAAAATCAGAACAATCATGAACCATGTAAATCAGAATAATTCTTCAATGTACATTTCAGCTAAGGAAAATCATTATAAAGCATTTTCTCCCTGTCATTCTTCTCTTTCTTCAAGATATGAGGTTGATTGTTGATTAAAAGGCAGAGTTTCTTACCCTGAAATACAGCAGATACAGTATATAGGGTAGTCTCTCTGATGTAAACCTCCTTATGCAATGACACAGAAAAACCACCCAACATCAAATATCTTACTTATAAAAGAATGTAACTCTGCAAGGATTGGTGACAAGTATAACTTCCTACAGAATGTTCTTTCTGCATGGAAGTGTTTTCTGAATAACAAATAATTTTTCACCAATTACTGGCAATAATCATTATGCCCCCAATAATTTTATATGTTAATATACTTGCATATTTCAGGAACCAGTCACTGTATAGGATGAGTTTTGAAAATCTTTTAAAAAAAACCAAATGAAAGAACAACACTGAGATCTTGAAAAACCTCAACATGTTTTCAAGGGATTTTCCATAAGTTCTAAATATTCTTGGTTTATATCCTGAACTCTGCAAAGCATTATTACTGACTTAGTAGACTGAACTATGTAGATTAATGTTAGGCTGCTTACCTTTTTTGCAGTTGATTTTATGACAAATAATTGTTGCATTATATTAAAAGTAAGTGTGCAAAAATTTTGTAATGAAATGGATCTCCTTTCTCATAGAACAAAACATGCAATATTTTAAAGTCCTATATCAATTCTTTTGGAAGATTTTTGAGCTAAATAATTCCTAATTTTTCCATCTGTCACAGTATGTATGTATACACAGACTGAACTTGGTAATATTTAGTTGACAGTACTGATACACATACGTGCAAATTCCCTCCATCACTCTCTTTCTCTCTTTTCAAATAAATAAACAAATAAAGATGGCTTCCAAAGAAAAAAAATGAAATAAACCATCAGACCGTTATTAAATAATTACATGTTATATTGTTCTTATGCAATTTCCCATTGATGCAGTATCTCAACAAAATAGTAAAAGGAATCGTGGCTTCACAGTTTATTGCCTGTCTGATGAGGTGCATCGTGAAATACAAGTAAATATACATGCATGGTTGAGTAGTGGGAAGTGAGGGAAATATTCTGTTTGCAGAAAGGCTCTGGCCATTCTCAAAACAGTTGTTGGTTGTGGACCCAAATTTCCCTTCCTTTCTGAGCTCATTAAATAGCATGATTAATGAACAATAATTGTCCTTGTTCAAGTCAGAGGAAGTGAATTTCTTCATAAATTGTAATTCAGCTGCTTTGTGTTGACATCTGTCCTTGAACTTCCCTTGTTTAGGAATGACTGTCTTAATATCAGAGGCAAAGTCCCAGGAGATGGAAATGATATTTAAACATTGCCATTTCTGACTCCATATTTGGATTTGTTTGCTTATTGCAAACAATTAGGTCTGCTTGTTTGCTATAGAATGTAGAAGGAAGTTGCTGACAGATGATGACATGCATCACATTGAAAGATAAGCAAGTGAATATATTTTGAATGTTGTGGTTTAATTTATCATGTCCTATAATAATGATTCCAAAGTACATATTGAACAAAATTAACATCTGGGAATGCCTCAGGGATTCATTCCTCTTCTGCATTTCTGTGACATGGTCTAACGCTAAAGATGAGCACCAATTTTGTTTAAAAATGACTCTAACGAACAGTGCTTTTATTGCACTAAAATTCAGTAAGAGTTCCAGAACTAAACTAAAGGTTCATCTATATATTGAGGAACTCTTTTATAATTAGCAGCTATTAAAAAGTAATTATCATTGTGTTCACTTCCTGCATTTGATCCCCCCCCAATTTTCGATACATGTATTTAATATTCTGTGTATCCCATGCATTTGGAATGGAATCTGCAAAAGGTATGCCTAATAAATAAATTAAAATTTAACTACAATTAATCTTTAAACTTTAACTCCACACATGGTTACACTTCCCCAGGCAGAATTGATATACATTCTGGGAGTCCTTCTTGCCTTACAAGGTCTTACTCATGGAGCAAAAGGCAGCCATGGCCAGGACACCATTTTGTATAACAGTTGTGCTCATTTTTAGATGGCAACTCATGTCATAGTCATCTGTGCACGAACTATTGTAGCATATTCTATTATTATTTTATTTATTTTTATTTATTTATTTATTTATTTATTTATTTAGACTTGTATGCCGCCCTTCTCCCAAAGGACTCAGGGCGGCGAACATACAAAAAGCATATATAATAAAATAATTAAATAAAAACAAGTCCAAATTACAAAAACAGCTAAAACGATAAAATTACAAAATAAACAAACTCTTAAAACTACCACCCCCATGGTCAATCCAGGCCGGCCTGCTGAAACAGCCAGGTCTTCAGGTCTTGACGAAAGGGCGGAGATCAGGGCCAAGCAGATCCGGAAGCTGATTCCATAGGTGAGCTCCCACAGAAAAGGCCCTAGCTCTGGGAGCCAGCCGACAATGCCTGACCGACGGTATTCCCAGGAGGCCCTCCTATGGGGCGCATGGGGCATTGGACTGTGATGCGGCAGGAGGCGTTCCTGCAAGTACCCTGCACCCAAGCCATTTAGGGCTTTATAAGTTGTTACTAACACCTTGAAGGAAACCTGGAAGGCAACCGGCAACCAATGCAAGTCGCGCAGGAGGGTGTAACATGGGAGTATCGGGATACCCCATCACAGCCAGCGACGCATTCTGCACCAGCTGCAACCTCCGAGTAATCCGCAAGGGTAGCCCCATGTAGAGAGCGTTGCAGTAGTCGATTCTGGAAGTGGCGCATGGGTGACCGTTGAAGGGCATCTCGGTTCAGGTAAGGGCGAAGCTGGCGAACCAGCCGAACCTGGGCAAAAGCCCCCTGGCCACAGCTCCAACCTGCTCCTCCAAACTGAGCTGTGCATCCAGGAGGGCGCAGATTCCTCGCCCTATCCACGGGGGTAACACCTCCCCCATGACCAAAGATGGCACATCCACTGAACACCGAGATGCCGGTAAGAACAGCCACTCAGTCTTGGCCGGGTTGAGCCTGAGCCTGTTACTCCCCATCCAGGCCTGCACCGCCTCCAGGCACCGGGACATCACCGAGAGAGCATCACTGATCTGGTCTGGGGTGGAGATATACAACTGGGTATCATCCGCATATTGATGATACCTCACCCCAAAACCATGGATGATCTCAGCCCAGGTTTCATGTAGATATTAAACAGGAGAGGTGAGAGAGCGACCCCTGAGGTACCCCACAACTAAGGGGCCTCGGGAGGATCTCTGCTCTCCTGTCAACACCGACTCGAGCGGTCTGAAAGGTAAGAGGAGAACCACCGTAACACGGTGCCCCCCACTCCCAACCCCGGGCAGCAGAAGGATACCATGGTCGATGGTATCGAAAGCAGCTGAGAGATCTAAAGGACCAGGACAGAGGAAAAACCCCTGTCCGAGCCCTCAGAGATCATCCATCAATGCGACCAATGCTGTCTCAGTGCTGTGTCCGGGCCTGAAGCCCGATTGGTACAGGTCAAGGTAATCAGTTTCCTCCAGGAACAGCGGAAGCTGCTGAACCACCGCTCTCAACAACCTTGGCTAAAAGCGAAGGTTGGAGACTGGGCGATAGTTATTCAAAACGGTTGGGTCCAGAGCAGGCTTCTTAAGGGGGGGTCTCACCACCGCCTCTTTCAAGGCAGCGGGAAAAACCCCTTCACTCAAAGAAGTGTTGATAACTGCCTGGAGCCAGCGTGTGTAACCTCCTGGAGGCATAAACCAACCAGGAAGGACACGGGTCCAATAAACACGTGGTGGAGGACAGCCTCCATGATCCTGTCCACTTCATCCAGGGAGACAGAGTCAAACTCAACCCAAATAGGATCCACAAGACTCATCACCACTCCATCGTCAACATCCTGCCAGTCAGAGTCCAAGCCAGCCCAAATCTGGCGACCTTATCCGCTAGATGTAAACTAAAATCCTCTGCTCTGCCCCGCAGTCCCCTCCCTCCCTCAATTGCAGGAGGGCGGTGACCCTAAACAGGGCGAGGCGATCATCTGAGGGCGATCAGGATAAGCCATGAATCAGGAGAAGCTCTCTGCTGCTCTAATGCTTCAGGTAAGTCCTAATATATGCTCTTAGCTGGAGCGGTCAGACTCAGCGACTAGTCCTCCACCTGCTCTCTAGGCATCTCCTCTGCTTCATTCCCAGCTCCTCTGAAAACCAAGGAGCCAAGCGAGGTCTCTGACAGGAGAGCGCAAGGGAACAACCGTCGAGCACTGCCAAGGCCGCCTCTTGCCAGGCGGCCACCAAAGTCTTGGCCGGGCTGTGAACAAGGGAGGTGGGCAAGAACCCCAGGGCGTCTGAAACCTCTCCAGGTCCATCAGGTGCCTGGCGGAACCATCGTATTGGCTCCTCATCCCAGCAGTGAGGAGCAGTGGATTGGAAGACCAGCCTCAGGAGATAATGATCTGTCCATGATAGGGGTAGAATAACTTGGAGATCCACCCCCAGATCACTACACCACTGCCCGAGATAAAAACCAGGTCAAGTCGTTCCCCCCTCATGGGTGGGCCCTGAATCACCTGGGTCAGGTCCATGGCTGTCATGGATGCCAAGAACTCCCAGCCAGTCCAGGCCACCCCAGGGAGGGCAAGTTGAAGTCCCCAGGACAATAAGTCTGGGAAACTCCACCACCACTCCCGAGAGGGCATCCAGCAGCTTGGGAAGGGCGTTGCAATGCAGCTGGGGACAGGTATGTCAACAACAGGCCCAACCGACCACCGGGCCCAACCTCAGAAAGAGGGACTGCAACCGCCAATCTGGGGACAGTGGCCGCCCTTGGAAACAGAGTCTCCCTAATAACAATAGCTACTCCTCCACCCCTTCCCTGGGCTCGTGGCGGTGCAACACCTGAAACCTGGGGGACATAGATCACACAGAGGACACCTCCCTCAGGCCCCAACCAGGTCTCCGTGATACGCCAGATCCGCAGCCTCCTCCTCAATGAGGGGAGCCTTTGCTCTGGATCTGGCGTTTGCATACACCAGCCTGAGCCCAGGGACCACACCGCCCAGGACCCAGGGGCGGGCAGAGACCTGAGGGTGGGCACACCACGCTCGTAAATAGCAGAGGCGCTCCCAATACATGATATGGCCCTCTGTCTCGTCCACCTGCCATAACCAATAAGCCCTGGGGATTGTCAATCCCACCCTACTTGATCGGACCCCATGGCCCCCTCACCCGCCCCTCCACTATGAGACCCCCACCGGCCGGGCAAACCAGACTCCACTGAAAAGGCAGAGCCCCTCCCTCCTCCCTAACCCATTAAAACAACAATTAAAATTTTTAAAGTCGTCCCTTTCCCAATTTAAATTTAACCCCTTGGCTGCGTCATGCCACCTCTCGGGATCCCAGGATCCGTCATTGAGGTAAGCTGTCGATAACCCCACGGGCCAATTCATGGACAAGGGCGCAGTCCTGAAGGCCCATAATTCGCTAGCGAGTAAACCACCATAAACAGTAGATCACAAAATTCATAATGGGTAGAATGAAAATGTCACGGCAAAAAGGTGATAGATGTTGCACTGATGTCAAGAGTGCCTAGGTGGAGAATAACGGTCCAGATATCAGTGTCCAAAAGTCCACAACAGGCCTCTCACACCTGTTAGGGCCAGAGTCACAATAGGCAGCAATGCTCTCACGCAGTGGTGGGGTGAAGTGGAACTGATGGCACGATGGTTCCACCCTCTATTCTCTCAGTAGGGGGTAGTCCTCCCATTGTCCTCACACCACAATGGGACCCAACCTGAAACCGCATCCTGAAGAAGGAAAAGGTTGAGATGGATGGAAGACCATGGCGGTTGGAACAGAGATGACGCTGCACCGACAAGAGTGCAAATAAGGGAGTCCAGGCAACCCAAGGGCAGCCAGAGACAGACATAGTAGACGAGCCCAGAATAGTAGAAAAAATAGGCAGTCAAGAGTGGCACAAAAAATAGGCAGGAGGACCAGGGAAAAAATCCAAGAATAAGCGTAGCTGTTAAAATCATAGCAAGCCAAGATCGAGATGAAAAAACCGGCCAACCGTGGGGGTCTCACCTATGACAGACTCCGACCCCCCACCAGGCCAGCGCCGACTCAGCCACAACATCCACCTGGGCCCCCACCGAGGCTGACAGAGTCTTCTGAACAGTTGGGCGAAGGGCATGGGGACTGGGCGGCGAAGCGCCACTGTGTAACCGGGGCATCCTCAGGCAGCATGGGTTGACCTTTGAAGAGCATGTAGTAGTAGTCCAGAGTGCAATTGCATATACAGTTTTGGTCACAGCATGGTACACCTATGTCACAACCTGGCAGGTGAGCTGGTTCATAATAGGCTTCCAGGTGCAATTCAAAGTCCTGGTTGTCACCTTTGAAGTCTTTCATGGCATAGGGCCAGGTTACTTGAAAGACAGTAAATCCCCAATGTTTCTTCCTATTCAATCGGACCTGGAAGAGTGCCATGTTCCAAGTTCCTTGGTAAAGCAATATCATTTGGTAGGTCTAGAAAGCGAGTCTTCTCTGGAGCAGCCTCTGCTCAGACAAATGGTCTGCATCTATTGGCCTTTCAGATGGCTGTAAAGAGCTGGCTCTTTCACCAGGCATTGAAGTTAGGATGCTCATTTCTTGGAGCTGTGGTTTGTGTTTGTGCATGGGTTACATGAGGGGAATTAATATTTTTACAGGGGCCTTGAGGGAGTCATGGTTTGATTTTTTTAATGGATTGAGATTTGTTCTCTGTTCAACATCCAGAGTTTATTTGCATAGATGGGCAGCGATAGAAATTTGATTTAATGCAGAAGTATGCCACAGCTCTTTGTACATTTTCCCCCAGTGCAGATTATTATGGCTACCTCTCTAGATAAACATGCAAAATATAAGCCTTTAGTCCTTTAAGTCACCCATAAATTTTGTGATCAAGCAAGACTGAGTATACTAAATAGAGATGAATGTAAATTTCATTCCAGCTCATATTATAAGTTGATTGACTATATGGTGACAGCCTTGCTGCCCAGAGCTTTGTTTATTGTAATATTTAGAAGGTTCTCTTCTCCAAAATAGCTATTTATATAGTCCTCTTCATGTATTTCCTTGAATGGTTGATGTTTTAAAGAGTATAGAAAACAAGACTGTGCATGTAGCTCTAGTACCCAATTCTCCTGACTCTGGACATTCAGTGGAAAGATGTAAAGGAGAGTCATATTGGCATTCATTTGAATCTCTCTATATGGGACCTGGATGTACTAGCAATTTTACAATTTGGGACCTGATGTACTAGCAATTTTGGCTTTCTGGACATTAAACATGTGTGTGAGGGGAAACTGCTTGCTTTTATTCTTCTTTTCAAGCAATTACATGTCCAGGTAAAGAAAAGTGTTCATATTTATACAACTGTATCCATATACAGTTCATGCATGCCCAATAGCAACCTCAGAGAGTTGTGATTTTAAGCAGATGAATAGTGGGAACAGAGCTGCTTAATTAGTTGGTTTTGCTATGTTTCATTACAAACATAATTTCTGCTTAATTACTTTTGTCCACATGAAGATAATTTTAAATGAGGATGGAGAAGAAGGGAAAAAGTGAAATAATTCCCCCACTGCAGATTTTTGGTTGTTAAGAAAAAAGTCAAGGGAAAGCAACACACAACTAGATTTCATACTTAGTTTGAATTTTTGAATAGCAAAGAGCTTTGCTTCCTGTTTATTTGGTGCCTGTGCCTCTTGCTATAGTATACAATAGTCAAATACAATATGTTTAGGTTTCAATGCAGATGAATTGTTCACAACTCTTGGTGAACTACTGAAGAACTTGGAACTGTTAATGACACAAAGCATTACTTACTGAAATACATTTACAGATTCCTGAAAATCACAAGTTGCTATTGCATTGACTTGCTGATGTCTAATCAGTCAGCTACTAACATCAGTTAGGGCTGGACTATATATACAATAATGGTAGCAGTTTTGCCTTGAAAACTGGAATTTGTATAAAACTGGAATTTGAGCTTCTTGCTCACCCACTCTTAGGATACATGATTGTCTGCTCTGTTTTCAAATTCCCGCCTATCGCAGGGAGTAAAACTGTATTGAAACAAATTAAATAAAGTATTTTTTGTGTGTGTCTTTTAGGTGTTCCTATTTTTACCTCTTTTGCTTCATATGCAACCAAATTATTCTGTGGTAGTCAATCCATGATCTTTTATGATGTGCAACTTTTACTTCAGATTCTGATATATTTTCATTCCACTGGCACACAGTTTAGTTTAGTTTAATGGACTTATATACTCTCCCAGGGACTGGGAAGAAGCGAGGTTGGGAGCCAACCGGAGCTCCAAGGGCAGTCGATTCCACAGGGTGGGTGCTCCCACAGAGAAGGCTCTACCCCTGGGCACCGCCAGCCGACATTGTCTGGCTGATGGCACCCCAAGGAGGCCCTGCCTGTGGGAGCGCACAGGGTGATTGGAAGTTGATGCTGGCAGGAGACGCTCCCGTAAGTACCCCGGACCCAAGCCATGTAGGACTTTGTATGTTATCACTAAGACCTTGAAGCTCACCAGGAGGGCAACCAGCAGCCAATGCAGGTCACAGAGGAGGGGTGTAACATGGGAGTATTGGGATACTCCCATCACAACATGCACGGCTGCATTCTGCACCAGTTGAAGCCTCCGGGTGGTCCACAAGGACAGTCCCATGTAAAGAGCATTACAGTAGTTGATTCGGGAAGTTATGAGTGCATGAGTGACCATCCGTAGGGCATCTCGGTCCAGATAGGGGTGCAATTGGTGCACCAGATGAATCTGGGCAAATGCCCCCCTGGTCACAGCTCCCACCTGCTCCTCAAAACTGAGCTGTGAATCCAGGAGGACACCCAAATTGCGGGCCCTATCCAAGGGGGGCAACACCTCTCCCCCCATGGCCAATGATGGAACATCATGGATTATCTGAGATGCCGGTACGCACAGCCACTCAGTCTTGGCCCGGTTGAGTCGGAGCCTGTTTCTCCCCATCCAGTTCTGTACCAAATCCAGGCAACGGGACATCATGGAGAGGGCATCACTGATATGGTTTGAGGTGGAGATGAACAATTGGGTATCATCTGCATATTGATGATACCTCACTCCAAACCCACGGATGATCTGTCCCAGCGGCTTCATGTAGATGTTGAACAGGAGGGGTGAGAGGACCGAGCCCTGGGGCACCCCACAAGCTAGGGGCCTCAAACTTGACCTCTGCCCCCTGCCAACACTGATTGCGAATGACCCGAGAGGTAGGAGGAGATCCACCATAAAATGGTGCCCCCCGAGGAGTCACAATAGGATACCATGGTCGATGGTATTGAAAGCTGCCGAGAGATCTAATAGGACTAGGATAGAGGAAAATCCTTAGTCCTGAGCCCTCCAGACACCATCCATCAGCGTGACCAATGCCGTCTCCGTGCTGTACCCAGCCTGGAAGCCCAATTGGCATGGATCTAGGTAATTGGCTTCCTCCAGGAACCCCGGAAGCTGATCGGCCACCACGCTCTCAACAACCTTTGCTACAAAGCGAAGGTTGGAGATAGGATGAAAGTTGTTCAAAATGGTTGGGTCCAAGGCAGACTTCTTAAGGAGGGGTTTCACCACCACCTCCTTCAAGGCGGTGGGAAAAACTCCCTACCTCAATGAAGCATTGACTACTGCCTGGAGCCAACCATGTGTAACCTCCTGGGAGGCATATACCAACCAGGAGGGACATGGGTCCAATAAACACGTGGTGGAACTCAGCCTCCACATGGTCCTGTCCACTTCTTCTAAGGACACAGGCTCGAACTCATCCCAGATGATAATGGCCAGACTCCTCGCAACTCCTTCATCTGACTCCTGCCAGTAGGAGTCCAAATCTGAGCGATCTTATCCAGCAGATGCTGACTAAACTCCTTGGCCCTTCCCTGCAAAGGGTCCTCCCCCACCTCCTGATGTAGGAGGGAACAGGTGACCCTAAACAAGGCAGCCAGGTGATCATCTGAGGACACAATGAGAGCAGAGAAATATACACATTTCACCACTTCCATTGCCACCAGGTAAGTCCTTGTATAGGCTCTTAACTGGGTTTGATCAGATTCAGATCAACTGGATCTCCAACTGCTCTCCAGACCCCTCCTTCAACACTTCATCTCCTGGAGCTCCATCAAAAACCAAGGAGCTAACCGGGATCTGTGATGAGTTAGGGGCTGCATGGGGACAACTTGGTTGAGAGCCTCCAAGGCCGCCCATTGCCAGGCATCCACTAAGGTCTCAGCCGAGCTGTGGGTAAGGGAAGTGGGAATCGACCCAAGCGCCGCCTGAAACCCCTCAGGGTCCATCAGGCACCTGGGGCGGAACCATCTAGTAGGTCCCACCTCCCAGCAGCATGGGGTGGCCTGCTGAAAGACCAGCCACAGGAGATAATAATCGGTCCATGACAGGGGTTGAGTGATAGGTAAACCCCCACCTAGATCATTACACCACTGTTCCGAGATGAAAGTCAGGTCGAGTGCATTCCCCCCCTCATGAGTCAGCCCCCAAATTATTTGGGTCAGGTCCATAGCTGTCATGGAAGCCAAGAACTCCTGACCTAAGCTATATGTTGCATCCAGG
The DNA here is from genome assembly GCA_009733165.1 of Naja naja. Classification (NCBI taxonomy): domain Eukaryota; kingdom Metazoa; phylum Chordata; class Lepidosauria; order Squamata; family Elapidae; genus Naja; species Naja naja. Next base: position 89,476,726 of record CM019149.1, on the reverse strand, counting down.
AAGGGCAGGTTGAAATCCCCCAAGACTAAAAGTCTGGGGAACTCTACCGCCACTCCTGAGAGCACATCCAGAAGCTCAGGTAGGGCCATCGTCACATTGCTGGGAGAAAGGTATGTGAGGAACAGGCCCAACTGACCCCCAGGGCCAAACCTAGGAGGAGGGACTCACACCCGCCCATCTGCGGAACAGTGACCTCCCTTGGAAACAGGGTCTCCGTAATAACTACTGCCACTCCACTGCCCCTACCCTGGGTCTGAGGCTGGTGAAGCACCCAGAAACCTGGGGGACATAACTCACACAGAGGGACCCCTCCCTCTGGTCCCAGCCAGGTCTCCGTAATGCAAGCCAGGTCCACGGCCGCCTCCTCAATCAGCTCATAGAGGAGGGGAGCTTTATTCACCACAGTGAAGAGTTTGAGTTTACATATCTGCATTTATTTTATTTTTTTAAAATTTATTTTTTTAAATTTATAAGCTGATTGGCTCCCAAATGACTCTTGGTGGCTTACATCTAAAAACAAACTCATGGGAAAAAAATCCCCAACAGATCAGAAGAGTAAAAAAACCCAATCCAACCTTGAATTTTCCAAAGAAATTTCTTTGTTTCTGTTTAATTGGGTTTTAATCTGATCAAGGTTCCCCACCCCACAGAAGGCTTTCCAGAATAAGTATGATTGTTCAACATAACCATCTTCAACTTCTCTTGCAACAGACATGTACCTATTTTGTTGCCTTCTTGTGACTGCTCTCTTTTTTGAATTCCTCCTTTGCAACTCTTGTTAAAATTAGTTTTAATGGAAATGTTATTGGAAGCTACCTTTGCTTTACATATGATAAACCTTGGTGGATAAAATAAGAAATGAATATACCTTATCCATATTTGATCATTATTTCACTGGTTTCAACTTGCACTTGGTGTAAATTGGAGCCATTTATTTATTTAAACAAGCAAGCAAACAAACAATAAACTTGTAAGCTGCCATATCATCAAAGGTGAGTCTAGGTGGCTAACAGACATTGAATAAAACAATTAAAACAAAAAGATCATTAATTTAAATTATCCAGTATCCCTTAGTCTTCCCCTGAGTTAGCACAGTGCACTGTCCAAGGTTCTGATTATGGACTAATTCTTGGTACTCCTCTTTATGATCAATAAATCTGTGAATCAGATGAAAAATCTTGTCTTCTATCCTTAGTTCAGATTTAATTCCTATCCTATCCTAACCTGATATCAAGAAGGACAAATTTTTATACATGTATTAATAGCAGCTAGAATTAATTGTATTTGCTCAAAATTGGAAAAGTGATAAGATACCGATAGAGGGAAAAATAATTGAAAAAATATTTGAATGTGCAGAAATGAATAGTTTAACATTAGAAATTAAAGAAAAAGAAGAATCTGAATATTACATGGTATGGGACTTGTTTTATAAATGGCTAGAAAATAAAATTAATTAAAAGGGATTAGACGTAATTATAAGGCAATAGGAAAAACTAGTGTAATAGATATACTGAACATTACTTGTATATATGGGAATGAGATTATTATTATATGGTTATACAGTTAAGAAGAATATTATCAGTAATTGTTAAGCACATGAAATATGTACCTAATCGACACACGATTGAAATGGAATGGATTTATAGTATGTTAAAAATAAAAAAATTGTAATTAAAAAAGGACACGTTTTTGTAGCACTATTGTCAGAGGTTTACATGGGTAAATTGGGAGCCTTGTTATGAGTGAACTATCTATAGCATGTGACATCCACACTAATGGTTGGGAAAAGTGAAAATAAAATTCTACTTTCCACTGTTATGATAGATACCTTACCTCGTTCACATGAAATTCATAATTATTTGAATAAATAATTATATCATAAGCACCTAGTTGTACTTTAATCTTTTCTAAGAACTACTCTTAGCATTGAAAACCTCCATGGGAAAAAGTACTTGAGACTGTTACATGCCAGCATCACTTTCCGATCGCCCTGTTCGCTCTCATAGGAGGGGCCTCCTTGGGGTGCCGTCAGTCAGACATTGTCAGCTGGCGGTCCCCAGGGCTAGGGCCTTCTCTGTGGGAGCACCTGCCCTTTGGAATCAGCTCCCCATGGATCTCCGCTTGGCCCCTGACCTCCGCTCCTTCCGCCGGGACCTGAAGACTTGGTTGTTTCAACGGGCCGGCCTGGAATGACCCGGGGTGGTGGTGGTTGGGTTTTATTTTAACTCCATTCGGCTTGTTTAGTTGTTTAATTCTGTTTTATTGTAAATTTTTCTCTGTTTTAATGTTCGCTGCCCTGAGTCCTTAGGGAGTAGGGTCGAATAAATAAATAAATAAATAAATAAATAAATAAATAGTATAAATACTATGAATTGTCAAAGAAATAATGGGGAGAGTACTACATAGACCAGGAAGGCAGATGAAGCTGAAATAATATTCACAAGCCTCATTTTCTCAGTAGTTTTTTAAATCACCAAATTGGATGTAAACATATTAAAAATGGTGCACATAACAACATTGCTGTTTTAATTAGAGAGAAGCAAACAGAAACAAGGAGCCATAAGCTATGCAAGTATTCCTGCTTTAATTATTTATTAGAGTCAATAAAATTAAATATTTTTATAGCAATTCTGAACAGGATCTGAAGTAATTACTCTGTCAAATTCATCAAAAATTCCTTCATCAAAATAAAAACCTTGATGTCACTGAATAATTTATAACACAAATACAGGGAAATTGTAAAGTATTATAAATAGAAATCTGCAGGGTAAGTGAACATGAATTAGTTAGGGGGTTATGTTTCTGAAAGAGGCTGTCATAAGCAGTATACATTTTTAATAAGCTGTTTTTGAGGTCTAATAATTTCCCCCCTGGTACAGTGTATACTAACATTTTAAAGAAAGAAGGAATAATGATTTAGGAGCACATCTGCTTTATGATACCTGCTAAACTGAATGAAAATTGATGCACAGGGATATAAACAATACCTTGAATTAATATTTCCTACTAAATGAATAGTGGTGCCTCCATGCAATCTACTTGAAAACTAAATACATTGCAGTATATTCAGTAAACGTAGCATATAAAAAGGATAAAGTCTCCTTTGAGCCTTGCTCCATTCCTAGCAAATTCTTAGCTGTTATATGCAAATAAGGTTAGCAATGACTTTGTGTTTGGCTGCATGATTGTTTTCTTTCCCAGTTTAGGCTACATCTTGGTATCTATATCTGGTCTCCAGTCCAACTTTTAACCTTGTCAAACCTTGCTTAACTTTTTGTTAAATCAGCCAAAATACTGTTCCTGAGCAGCACTATGAAGAAAGAAGATAATATTAAAATATGTGTTAGGATAAGTGCAGAGTAACCCTTGTATAAGAAGGATATGCACTTCATAGACCAGGAAACATAGTTTGTTCCATCCAACTGGGTTATCAGGGATAGACTGGTTGACTGTTCTTGTGCCATTGTAACAATAAAACACAATTAGCTGTCTGAATATGAAACTGTATATTCACACTGGTTCTCAATATCTCTCTGGGCCCATAACCAATGTTAGGATAAGTGCAGAGTAACCCTTGTATAACAAGGATATGCACATGGAAACGTTTATGAGAACAGTTATGAATAAATATACAGCCACACAGAGTTAAATCAAGTTGTGTTAATGTTTACCTGAAGAAATAGCACAGTCCAATAAACAGTCCATGTCGTACATGTTTTTAACAGTCCAGAAATATCCAGTTATAAAGTCTTCTTACCAGTTTCACGTCTTTTACAGCAGACAAATATCAAACCATAATATAACAGATAACCTTCGATATCAACAGAATATTGAAGTAAACAAAGTTAGTATCAGTCCGTAGTCAGTATCAGTATCAAGAGAGGTCATCAGTGACAAAGAGAATTAAACCATGATCTATAGCTCCCTCTTTTTTTAAAACAAGTTTTATTCATTTTTCCACCTTTTAACATCTAATTTTAGAGAACAGCACGATTACAGGTTTCACATATACATACACATATGACCATAGTTACATATTCAATTTTTGTATTCAATTTCTTATCTTAACGATGCTTTTATACATTTTCTATTTATTGTATTATTCCCAATGCATATCTCGTTTTTTAATTCACATATATTAACTTCATAATTGTTACATTTTAATACTTTTAACTGTCACATTTGTATAGTCCTCTTAAATTCTGATTAATAATACTTCTTCTATAAATTGGTTTCCCCCTAAAATATCAGCTTAAGTGCGCCACCTCCAAGTTACATATTCATTAGCTCCCCTTTTAAATCCCATTAAGTGTTTAACATTTTATTACCTAAAACATTAAAAATAATATTCCCTATTAAGATTACATAACATATATAAATCAGATTCTGCATTGTTTCCCCTTTTTGATTTCATAGAATTTATCTACATTTTCAGAAAGAACAAAGGGACATATTAATCTACTCATTTAGTCCTAAACCCTGATATAAATACCATTTCAGCTCTTCTCCTAAATCATTCCATTTATCTCAATATATTTCAATATATTTAATTAACATATTCTATTATTTGTTATCATTATCTCTATACATAAAGGAAAAGAGCATTAACAAAAATAACAATTCTATTTTACATCTTATCAATCTATATGTACCCATTTCACAGCTACAAGTTTACTCCCCAGCACCTTGCAGAATCCCTTCCCCAAATATCATTCAGCCATTGTCTCTGTGTCTAATTAAAAAAAGTTTCCCCATTTTTTAGAATTCCCATATTTCTTGATTCCCAAGTCCTGTTTCTTTTCCCTTCCTTCCCCTAATATTTTCTCCTTTATTCTTTCACTCCAGTTTTTAACCCCCTCTCTCTTTATAATTCCCTTCTGCCCTTCGAATTTCTGCTGATTCTTTTTCCCCTTTTTAATTTTCTGGTTATTTCCCTCTTTACTCAATTTCCCAAATCTCCGATATTTATTCCCATCTCTTTTCCTCTTTCTTTCCAGAGTTCTTTGTTCTTGATGGTAGTTAAAGATGGCTCCTTGCTCCTCCTCCTCTTCTGTCCTCTGTCTTTGTTGTTCATATTCTGCAATCGACACTTCAAAAAATTTAAAAACAAAGCCTAAAGTTTCACCTTGTTCTTGTAATGTTTATTTTGTGTTTCTAAGTTCCATCTTTAATTCCTGAAGAGATATTGCCATTTTACAGCTTTCTAATTAGTCCAAATAATGTCTTTAAAATTAGTTTCCAACAGTCCACTTTTAGTCCTCAGCTAATCCAATGCCAAATCCATATCTGAATCAACAATTAATCCAAGGGCAGAATCTTCATGTTTCTTTCTTTATTTCAATGTTTCAAAGTTCTTGTTTTATTATATCTATTTTCCTTGTATTTTTAAGAAACAGAGTCTTTTATAAGAAAACAAATTAAAGTTAACTCAGATGTCACGCTTTGTTCTGACAAATCCACCCCTCCTCTTTCCTTTTCCCTTCCCGATTATTCAGACCTTTTTTTTAAACCACAATCTTCCAAACAGTTCAAATCCAATTGATATTAAATTTTCTCTTTAAGAATTTTATAGTTCAGCTTTGTTAATGCCTATATAAAATCAAAATATACTTATCCAAGTTAATTAGGTGCTTTCTCCTCCAGCTTCTACCTCTCCTGGTTCAAAGCTCTGCACTATCAAAGACAATTCACACCCCTTTCTGTTCGCCACTGTAAATCCTTTATTAAAGATTCTTTGAAATGTTAATCCTGAGGATATCTTCCATTTAATTATATCGTCCCATTCCTCCTGCTGTTCACTTCTTTCTCTCTCTCCTGCACAATCTTATTCCAGTCTCATCTTCCCCTTCAGGGTGGCTATTTTAGACCACCACTTCAGGCGTCTTTGGGAGGGAGTAATTGCCAAGCTGGGGAGGGGATTTGCGACTCCCCTCTACCCAGCTGATGGTCTCTCCTTCCTCCACCACCCCTACAAGGTGGCTTCTCTCCAATACCGAAGCATGAACCAAAGCCGTGCACGATCACGGTCAGCGGTCCGTCTTCAGGGAAGCTCAAAACAGGAAGTCCTCTATAGCTCCCTCTTACAGCAACTTGCAAGATGATCAACCAACCAGAACATAGTATAATACATTACAGTATTGTTCCTTAAAGCTACAAACATATATATTTGTGGGTTATATATTGTCAACCCAACTACTAAGAAAAATCTGTTATTGAGAAGAAGATCCATACAAGAAGCCTTCTTTCTCTTTATGTATTCTACAGCTTTTTATAAGGCAGTTTCTGAAATGTTACAACCATTGGCCTCATGGGGTAAACCAGATAGGAGTCACAATAATATGAGTCAATTCTACTCTATTGTAAAGCTACATTGACAGAATCTTGCAAGTTTGAAAGTACAATTCTTCCCCCACCATCTTCTTTGCAGCCTGAGAAATAAGGGAGGGTCTCTTCTGAGTCTCTTGCCCTGCTCACTATCCAGCTGCAGGCTGCACTGTTTCTTATCTGACTGTTCCCTTGGCAGCAAGGTCTTTCCCATATACCACTAAAAGAACCCAAGATTAATTACATTCTTTCTGAATCCACAAAAAGCTTTATTCAGAACAGAAAAGATGGGGAATTCCTCCATTTATGTTAAGGACTATAGCTAGTCCATGGTGGCGCAGTGGTTAGAATGCATACTGCAGGCTACTTCTGCTGACTGCTGGCTAACTGCATTTTGCAGTTCGGTCTCACCAGCTGAAGGTTGACTCAGCCTTCCATCCTTTTGAGGTGAGTAAAACGAGGACCCAGATTGTTGGGGGCAACATGCTGACTCTGTAAACTGCTTAGAGAGGGCTGTCAAGCACTGTGAAGTGGTATATAAGTCTAAGTGCTATTGTTATTGTTATTGCTAGTCATTATTGTCTGGCTCATTCATATTCTCTGTGTGATTTAAGGTGCACAAAGATCTGAATAAACTAGACATATTCATATAGTTTTCAGACACATGTAATCACGTTTATAACTTTATCTTTGTTATTGATTGCACAACTAATGCTGGCATGCTTAGTCTCTGGCAGTTTACAACAGGAGGAATTTTCACTGAAAGTATGGAATAAATGCTCTATTCTTTTAATATATTAATATTGAATTCCTATATTACTTACCTAGAAATCTCATTTATTTAACAGTTTATTTTCAACTAGCTATGTACTGAATTGTACAGAAAGTATTTTTCAAGATATACCTACTTTCCGCCATTTTGTGTAATTATTCTTGTAATGTTCCTTATAAGGAGTGAATAGGTGTGAGATTCTCCATGTACTAAAACTTTTATTGACTCTAATGTATTCAGAACAGGTGACCTATTATTCTTGTATCAATCTACTAGTTCAGAGTCAAGTGTTGTAGCAGCACTGTCTTTTTGTAAAAGGTATAAGAGAAAACAAATACAACATTCAAACATAACTAGAATTGAAAATGGTGGAGTTATGAAGGATGAATCTAAAATAGATTTCAAAAACCAATTGTCCTGCAGCACTCTTGCTAGTATGTCTAACAGGCTTCTGTGGGTACTTTCTTAATCTGAACTAAAATGTTAGTGCGTCATTGCATGGAACAATTCCGATAATTTGGAAGTGTACCTATTCTCTATTGCTAAAAGAGATAGCTTAGCATTCTAGAACCCTAACTTGGTTCATTTTAAAGTTAGTATGAAAGGGAACTAATAATCTATTTTTTTTGAATATACACATAACATCTTGGAGAGACTCATGATATAAATACTAAGCATTAATAGTTTCATCTCTCCATCTGGCTTTGAAATAATAACTTTTTAATATATTTTTTCTCCCTTTTTATTGAGGATGGGGAGGGCTAAATTTTGAATAAGAAATCTGTTAGTTGTCCTTGTGGCTTTTTCACTTCCCCATGGTTCATTCGTCCATCCATCCAATTTGTATAGCTTCCTATCTCACCTCAGTGACTCTAGGCAGCAGCTCACAACAATTAAAATCATACTCAAATCACAAACAATTAATAGAAAAACTTATAAATCTATAAACCATCAATAGAAACAGCAGTAAAAACAGAGAAATAGCCATAATCAGCAACAACACCCTGTTAGTACCCCACAATCAATAAAACCTTTCAAGAGACTCTCTACCACCACCAAACTCCAAATGCAATGGCAGAGACACATAAAGGCCAGTAGGATTTATTCTTTCTGTCAATTAAATACTTTACAGACTTTTTTCTACCTCACTGACATTCAATAGAAGATCATTCTTAGCCATCATCTAGAAAAATATTGCAGGAACACTCAGATTTGAAACACAGTCCATATTTTGCAATTGAGCACTCAGTCCTTTGATGGTGATGAGCATTTATTTTGTATCCTGGTCATCATCAATATGGTAAAAAAAATGAAATAAAATCTATGCACTTGTCGTAATTACTCTTGATATGTTCATAAATACTTTGCTTCAAGGAAAATATACACTGTAATAATAATTATATCACTTGGTTTCATGTCTTTTTGGGTATGGAAATTTAAAGTTTTCCATTACATCATTTGCTATTGCTGAAATATTATTCTTATAATTCTGTTATTATCTATTTTATTTCCTGCTAATCAAGGATGTTGTATATTTCTTTTGGAAGTAGGATAGAACAATAAAGCAGAGAAAAAGAATCATATTATTCTTTTAAAAACTATAAATAGTTCTCTTTCCTTTATTTTTTCCAAACAAAGTTCTGGTTCATCTGTAGCTGAATTAATTGGATGTGTAGAGCAAAGTTCAGAAAGTGAATAAAATTCTCAAAGATCATAGGATGTTGTTTTTAACTTTCTCCTTTATTTTAATTCTTTAAAATAAAGAAACTTTTGGGAAACTTGAAGAGCAGCTGTACTTGTATTATTATATTGAATGGAAATAAAATTGTTTTGCAATTACTTTCAACTTTTTGCCATTTCAGTCCGGAGCTTGGTTATCTCTACAATTAATTTTACTATTTGGAAATGTTCTACTGAGGTTCTCAACATTGCTTTATTTTTTTTAAAGGTGTTGGTGTAACCCTTCCCATTTTCTACTCTCTAATTAATTATTCTTATCTAACCAATAAAGCTGTTCAGAGTTACTGAGACATTCTCATGCTAGAAGAGGACAAAGAACCCTACAGCTAGTGACTTTTCTTTTACCTTCTTGAACCTGATTTGCCACAATATACCTAGCTACTCTTCTGGGACTGTGCCATAGGCACCAGAGTGTACAGTTTTTGGCAATACAAGATTATAATTGCAAATCTAATGGGAATTAGAGCCATAAGGCTGTGGCTCAGAGGTGGTATTCAGCTGGTTCTGACCAGTTCTGGAGAATCAGTAGCAGAAATTTTGAGTAGTTTGGAGAACTGGCAAATACCACCTCTGACTGGCCCTGCCTCCATCTATTCTCTGCCTCCTGAGTCCCAGCTGATCGGCTGTTGCCCTGCACAGGAGAATGGAGCTGAAAAGTAGGTTAGTGGGATGGGGAGGGAATGAGATTTTGCAGTAACCTTCCCCTGCCATGCCCACTAAGCCACGTCCACCAAGCCACACCCACCAAGCCATGCTCACAGAACTGGTAGTAAAAATTTTTGAATCCCACCACTGGTGTGGCTGGAAGTTACTGGAAGATTTTCTGCAGTGAGCTGGTTGCTGCAGAATGACTGCAGTAAGGCCTTCAGAGGTCTGTAGAAAATGGCTCATTTCATCTCAATGCCATAAAGCAGGCTAGTTGGAAGGTTAGATGAGATCTTCTTTGTCTCTGTTGCTATGCTTGTAGAATGCTATGTTAGCATTGAGCAACAGGGGGTTTGCAATCAAACTAATCTTTTTTTATTTTTTTAAAAAATTATCTCCATGAACTAATTTGATAAGATAAAGAAAGAAGGGCACTGTCCAAAGGCTAATTTCTGCACCTCCTTACTAATTAACTGGAGGAATGTCTCAACTCCGGCCATTCTAACAATGGTTGCAAGAAACACAGTTGGAGATTTTTGTGAGGATGGTTCTGAGGGTTTGGGAGTGTTCCAGAGAGTGGCACTCTGTCTCTGTGGAAATGTGTGCTTTTGTTCCTCCTCCTCTTCCCCTTCCCCCGTGCAGGGGTGGGATTCTACCAGTTCGCACCTATTCACTAGAACCGGTTGTTAACATTCTAAGCACTTCAAAGAACTGGTTGTTAGAAGAAATTACTGGTCTAATCCTGTAAGGAAGGCAGAAAGGAAACATTCTGATGTTGCTTACAAAAACTGCCTCTCCGTTAACCCTTATTACATTTTTGGCAGGACTAGACTTCCTATCTCTGGAACATCTCTGGAGTTTTTTCCCCCTCCTTTGCTGGCACTTTGCTTGTGTGGAGTTACAAAGTTCAAAGTTACAATGGCACTGAAAAAAAGTGACTTATGACCATTTTTCACACTTACAACTGTTGCAGCATCCCTACAGTCATGAGAGGCCATGCGAGGAGATGAGTGCCTTGACGTGAGTAATATTGAGTTGGCCATACCCAGCAAATAACATGACCATCAAACCATGTCCAGTCACATGACCACCAAGCCACACCCACCACCTCAGCCATGCCCACAGAACTGGTTGTTAAAAATTTGAATTCCACCCCTGCCCCCGTGAGATATGCAAGAAGTCTGCACAGTTTTAGAAGGATGGTTGCTATAAGGATGGATATTATGATGAATGAAAACAGTTTACCTTTCTTCAGTTGATCTTCCAGACACAGAAAGTGAAATATTACAAGAGGAAATGACAGATGTAGTGCACTCAGCAATAGTGATTGAAGGACAAACATCTAATATTTTCTGAGCAACCTACAGCTATATCTCCTAGTTTCCACATATTTTATCATACTACAAATATGCCTGTTGAAGATGAGAGAACTGAGAAGTAGAGTAGGGGGGGAAATCTAAGCTGTGAATCACTTTGCAGTCAATTTATTTTAACATCCAAAAGTGTCATGGTTGAAGAGCACAGGTAAAATTGTTCATTATGAATGAAGCTAGAAATGTCATAAAACTATACCAATTAATGCTTTCCAAATCCTTTTCCTTTTAACTCCCCCCCCCCAATATTTCTAAGTCAGAGTGACTCAATAGTAGCCTTGGCTGATTCAGATGCATAACCGAGTTTCAAATTGTTTTCTCAATGTTCCAATTTAAATTTAATGAATCAGTTTATTTGTTGATTCTCAGGTGAAAAGACTAACTCTTCAAATTGATCCTAACATAACAAACATCATAACAGATGGAGTTATTTGCAGAGTCCCTATTAACTTTCTGACGTTAGACGGCTTGCCCAGTTTAATCTGTATTGGAAGCCTTCATAGTATCCTTTCCATCCTTGATATAGCAGTAGAAACATATTAAGACTTATAACAATGTAGGCAAATTCCATGCAATTACTGTTCATGTTGCTGAAAGTAAGGCACTGATATATTTAACTGGAATCTGTTTTCTGTCCTACAATTCTGAAAATACTGTACTGAAGTTTAGGAATGGGGTGATAACTACTGTGGCGAATAATACTACATTATTCTTCTGTATGAATGCTATGAACTCATTTACATAGTCTTTGTTTCAAAGCTGTTCTTTTTAGAGCTATATATACAAGGACTGCTCAACCATTTTGCAGCCATATCATCAGCTTTGAAAAAAGCACAATATTTTCCCAATTAATTCAGAGTATTGCTTAGTCCAAATATTCTGAATAAGAAAAATATAATCTTTTCACATACACCTATATATGCATGAATGCAATAGCATTAACTTTTCAGGGGAGTTAGAACATGATATGTAGAGGAAACATATCTAATTAAATAGAACTAATTAATTAATTACAACTAAGTTACATTTAAACTTATTTTTTTAATGTGCTCATGAGTTTGTTTTTTGCTTTTCACCAGAGTAGGAAGAAATTGTATTAAGTACTATCACTTTTTTGTTTGGAGACAGTAGGTAATAAAATGCATAGGAAAAAATGGATCCTGTTATGAGAGAAATAGTTTGATGGAGATTTGTGCAAAGAGGGAAAAGGTAATTTACATCAAGCTCAAAGCAGAATTCCAAGCAAATAATACATTGGAGAAAAAGCCTTATGGATGATTTGAATTGGAGTAGAGCAAATTAGGGGCATTTGTTCCTCTCTGGATGAATTAAAAAACTATTCCAAATTGCTCTGATTTCCTCTGGGTTTGGAATTCATATTCAGCACATAGCCCTAGTAATTTCTCTTCTACTTTTGCTACTATGATTTTGTTGATGGGGCTGTTGAGATGAATTCTCAGATGCTTGCAGAGAAAAGCACATGCATTCCTGCTGCTAATGAAAATAAATGATAGTTTGGACAAATGACTTGAGGATAGACAAGTTGAAGAACAAAAATGTCAGCAGGCAGATGCAGCAGAAAGTAAAAGAATGCTGAACATCAAACTTGCAAAATGTTCTGCAAAATGTCAAACCAAACCAAAGCAAGCAACAACCACACACATATTACACAGGTCAATCTAAATTACAGGAATAATAGCTAGCCAGCAGCCAATGGTAAGAGGATTGCACCAAAGCAGAAGTAGCTCAGTTCTTTTGAAGTTTTGAAGCCACTTGGCCCTAGGGACGTCGGGGACTCACTGATTTGAAAATGCATTTGGCCAGTGGTGGGATTCAAAACTGTTTACTACTGGTTCTGTGGGCATGGCTTGGTGGGTGTGGTGTGGCTTGATGGCCATGGCGTGGCTTGGTGGGCATGGTAGGGGAAGGATACTGTAAAATCTCATTCCCACTCCACTCCAGGGGAAGGATACTGCCAAATTTCCATTCCCTCCCCACCCCATTAACCTGCTTTCCAGCTCCGTTCTCCTATGCAGGGCAACCCAGACGATCAGCTGGGACTCAGGAGAGAGAGAATAGATGGGTCAGTCAGAGGTGGTATTTGCCGATTCTCTGAACTACTCAAAATTTCCACTACCGGTTCTCCAGAACTGATCAGAACCTGCTGAATACCACCTCTGCATTTGGCCATTTGTACATCCCACCCAACCCTTGAAACCTATGGAAATAAGAGAATGCTCACCTCCCTCCCCTTGGCAGAAAGCAATTGAGTTCTCTTTTGTTTTGACAGCCTGCTGCATTTCTTTGACAGGCATAGAAAAAGGAGTTTGCCCTCTTCTATGGTCGAGAGAGAAACATGGTACATTCTGTACTTTTGCTATTCTGCCCAGAGCAGGTGCCTTCTCCATGCTGAGCATGGAATGAGTCTTCTCAAGATAGGAGGCCTGACATACTTCCCAACTTGATTTTTCTGACCAAAATCAAGCTGGGTTGTAAGCCTGTATGAAATCAAACAGTTTTGCTCGATTCTTCTGATACTTGCTGCACTTTATACTGATACACATAGCTTGTTTCTGAGCTTCTGGTATAGGACAGTATATTTACTTTGATTCCTTCACCTTATTTGTAAATCACCAGCTCAAATGACGTTAAGCTTTTTAAATAGCAAATCCAATGAATTCTTTTCAGTCAACGTGTTTCAATAGAGAGTTCTTATGGAAAAAGAAACTATCCAAATATATAGGAGAATAAATATAAATGTTCAATACAACAGTTGTTTTTGAGAACTTCCTTGTTGTGATTGCACAGTTCCTCCCTGCCTTTTCATCCAAATCCAGTGCTGACTCCAAAGTCAACTGAACAAGTGTATAAAAAACTAGCCCAATTACAAAACTCTCTTTAAAATCTCAAATAAATATATGCCTTTTTGGTTATGAAAAGAAAAGTCTTGCATTGGTGGATATGCCAAGGAATGTGCCCAGACCTTATTTATTTATTTGATTTCTATCATGCCTTTACTGCTTTATAGGTGTCTCAAAGTAGTGAACTTACATAATCCTCTTTCCTCCTCCTATTTTCCCCATAACAATCTGTGAGGTGGATTGGGCTCAGAAAAATTGTCTGGCCCAAAGTCACCCAGCTAGCTGTCATGCCTATGACAGGACTGGAACTCACACTCTCCTGGTTTTTAGGTTGACATCTTAACCATTAGACAAGGGGAGTCTGTTAAGTTTGCATGAAGAGTCAGACGCGAAGAGCTTCAGTGAAGAGTTTATTAGTGACTACAGCTCGAATGGACCCGTCTTGGCTGGGCTACGGCTGCTACTTATAGCCAGCAGCCGCAGTTGCCAGCCAATCAGAGTGCAGGGTTTTCTCGCACTTTTCAAACCAATCATATTTGACATTTTACAAGAACAATTCAAACTAAACCAATGACATTCAAACCTACATACATAACAGTGTCAAACTCAATTTCATTGAGGGCCACATCAGGGTTGTGTTTGACCTCAGAAAGCTGGATGGGTGTGGCTAGCTCGATGTCACTCATGTTGGGGGGGGGGCTGAGGTGGCCTGAGCACTCTGCAGCAAAAATGGAGCTCTGTTTTTGCTGGCAGTGGGCTGCAGGAGGCCATCACTGCTGAAAACGGAGCTCAGGAGGGCTACATGCGGCCGTCCTGAGTTCTGTTTTCACTTGCAGAGGCACTGCAGGCAGTCCTTCATTGTTTCCAGGGTGACCCCATAGGCCAGATCTGAGCACCCTGTGGGCCAGATTTGACCCGTGAGCCTTGAGTTTGATACCACTGCATTAGACCAATTGGCTCTAACCCTAACCCTAACCCTAACCATACTAAATTAACCCCACTATTACTTTCTTAGCATCCCAACAAACTTCACAGACATCTCAAAAGCCTAGTAGAATAAAAACCAGAATAACAGGTATGATTTTATATATATGTTTGTTGTCTCAGATTTCTTTTTTTAAAATTACATTTATATGCCTCCCTTCTCCGAAGACTCAGGGCAGCTTACAATTTTTGGGATACAACCCAATGCGCTCAGCAATAGCCTTCATTCCATTGTATATGCCTGCTTGTTACTAAGCGGCAATTTTTACAAAGTCAGCTTATTGCCCACAACAATCTTGGGTCCTCAATTTACCTACCCCGAGAGGATGGAAGGCTGAGTCAACCTTGAGCCTGGTGGGATTCGAGCCAGTACTAATTGCGGGCAGCTGGAACTTCAGTGCTAGGCATTTTTAAGAGCCTGTACCACCAAGGCCCTTATTTCAAAACTATATAGGGCAATGACTCAGCAGTTCTCATTGCGATTTTACCTTCTTCAGTTCCTAGTCTAAGCTTTGCATTCTCCTTCCAGGTGTCACCTTGAACCAATACAATAGCCACATAACAGATGAGTTCAGTCCTCCTTCCTATTCTGTTATTGAGAATGATTCTTGAAAATCCCATTCCTTGCTAGTTAAAATAACAGCTGCTAAATAACATGCTGGCCATTAATCATGAGCAACAATAGATTTCACCAAGATTGCAGGTCTATATGCCTTTCAAAAGGAGGTGCGGGAGAAGTTGTACCTTTTTATTTATAACACTAACAATAATGTTTTTTATTATTACATTTCTTTAAAAGATTATAGAGAATGTCAATGGTGGCAGAATATTAAAAAAAAACTTATAGAGAAACACTTAATAAGAACTGCTACTTTATTTTCTGTTTTACAGAACAAAGAACTTATTCTCTGTGTTATCTTTAAGTGGGTTCCTGAACAAAGCACCAAAAGTAGCAATAAACATGAAGCTGTCATGTAATAGACACTGTATTTTATACTGCCTACAGGGAATCACTTTTAAAAGTCTATATAACCTACAGCAGATTTTTTTATCTGAGTGGCTCAGTCACATAAAAATAAGAATTGATTAAAAAAAGAGTGGTAGGCCTGGCTTCATCTTATGTAATGAGTGTACAATAAATTAAGGTATTATATTAAAACTTCCCCCAATATGACAATTAGAAATAGCAGGCACAAAGTGATTAGGTTATCAATTACAGGCTTTGAACGGTGTATGATATCCGTAGATTCCTTTAGCAATGGATCAATCCTGTCAGCTGTCCTACTGACCCACATACACATAAAAAGAGACTTCCTTTTAAGGGTACAAAAGAAATCCAGATTTTTTCCCTCCGACATAAAAATACCATGATCCACAAAAGTGGACTCTGCTGAAGCTGAATGCTATGCATGAACAGGGTGGATAATTTTTAAAAACACTTTTTCTCTGGCTACCTGCATTACTCTGACCCAGCTACTAAATTAAATGTAGGAATGCTCTAAACAGCTTAGTAACATAATATTTTCAGGTAGGAGAAGTTACAAAATTAGAGAACCAGTTTTCCATGCAAAAAAGCCCAAACCTGTGTACATGGGTGTAAGCCGCTAACTACAGTATATGAAACTTGCAAAAATAAAAACACAAAAACCATCTCACAATATTTTTCTGCTCATACTACTCTTTTGCAGGTGACTTTAATTTGCATAGTGTTTTCAGGCTCAGTGCCAACTTCAAACATTGTTTAATATCATAAATTGCTCTAATTAGTAACTTGTCCCCCTTGCAGCTGTATTTTTTCTGCCATTAGGCCCAAATCCAGATGGCAAGGATGGACTGTCTAGGATTTTTTTAAAAAAACTCTGTATTGTCCTGGTTTTAGTTGGCCTTATGGGCCCATCTGAGCCTTTTGTGTAGCATTTCAGAACATCAGTTTTGACCATAGCTGATATACATAAAAGCCTCAGCCTTATCTTTGAAAATCCTAAGTTCATGAAGTGTAACCTAACTAACTTTAACTGATTTAATTTGAAGACTTTTTTAAAAAATCATTAAATAATTATAGGACATTGAGAATAGACAGCATCATGATGGCGAAGTTGCCTTTAGAACAACCTGTAAAGCTTTAGGACAAGGGCTTTAAACTGGTTGCTCACGGGTTCAGATGCATCATGTGCTGGCTTCACCCCCACCTGGTTTAGGAAAAAAGTCCCACTACATCATGTGGTGCTGCCATGATGATGCAAGTTTGACATCCCTGCTTTAGGAGAATCAACATGTTAGCACTCTTCCTTTCTTGTGGTTAGAGGTAATCAGTCAAGGCAACCAAGATAATTTCAATGGGTATTTTGGTAATAGTTTCAGGTCTGAAGCCAGATTGAAATAGATTTATACAATTGGTTTCTTCCAAGCACCTAAGATCACAATCCTGTCTGTTACAAGAGAGGTAATGTCACTTCCTCTTTTAAAACAATGAAACAGTTATATAAACCGATGTTAACTCTGATATCCATTAGGGACAAGCATCTAGGGAACAACTGTCCTAACCACTACAAGAATCATATTTACACTCTCAGATATATTAACTCAAACTGATTTCATCAACTTTGACCAGACAGTGTTGCCATGAAATCTATATGGTCTATACCATAGTAACTATAGTAACTAATTTAAAGAAGATGTTAGCAATTGTATCCTCAAAGGACCTAATAGTACAAATGTTGTATTATGGTAGGATACTCAGTGGTCAGCTGAGGACTTGAGTTGAGACAATACCCCCTCCTGAGGTGGATTAAGTCTTTTCTGCTGCCACCACTGCTACACAGAACATGTGATTACATACAACAGACTTATTACCACTGGTGAATGCATTGGTACAATCCATTATATCTTCCTACTTCTCCAAACTGTAGTAGGGTCAAAGTATCTCAAAACTATTTGTATTTATGATATGTCTTATGTCTTAATGGAACAAGGAAACTGCCATTAATAGATGTCTTCCCCAGTGTACATATCAATGTCTTTGAACATAAGGTCAAGAAAATAAAGAGTTCTCCTCCCGCTTTTGAGAAGAACAACTTTTACCTATTTATCACACTCAACCCAATCTGTCCATGAAAGACTTCAGAACAGCTTAGGACAGTCCCAGACTATTCTTCAGGGAAGCAGTGAAGGATATGATATTGTTCATTTTTACTCAAAGTAACCCATTCCCTTTGGGACATGGACTTGTGGAGTTTCATAATTGCATCAAATAGACTGAGAAATGATGGAAACTCTAATCCTGAATTTCTTTATTAAATGACCTCAGTATATCTAATTTATATAATATATTGGCTACAGGAATATTAGCAGCTCTTCCTCCATAGAAGCATCTAGTACCTCTTGGGTACTTATTTCGATATATATGTATTTAAGGGTATGTTTATATATGTATATATATATGTGTGTATATATATATATATATGTGTGTGTGTGTGTGTGTGTGTGTGTTTCTGAATATCTATGTGTGGAAGTCAGACTAGATGAAAAGGGCTTCCATTATTTGTCATTTTATCTTAATTTTGTTGTGATCTTAATGCGTTTTTAAAACGTGTAACTGATGGGTTTGCTATCTAGACATTGTAAATAAATATTAATATGACCTGTATGCCTTTTATCTTGCATAAGTCATACATTTGTCACCCAAATTGCTGGTGACCTTCTACCATTAAGATAGAGAGTATCTTAACTTACTGCACCTCTGTATGGTTTGTCAATTGCACAGTGGCAGATAGGAAATGTCATTGTCCAGAAGATCATTGGTTGCCCTCTCCCCCCTTTGGAAGAGCTTTATAGCTCCCGCTGCCTTAAGAAAGTTCAAAACATTCTCAAAAATCCATCTCATCCTGGGCACCCTATTTTTGAACTATTACCAACTGGCAGATGGTACAGGATAATAAAAACAAAGCCAAATAGACTGAAAAACAGCTTCTATCCCAGGGCAGTAGCTCTGTTGAATTCTATTGTATAGTGCAGTATGGTGTGGTGTCAGGGGTGTTTGGTTCAATGTGTGGAGTGTGAAGGATGTGTGTTTGTGTTTATTTTCATGGTCATGATGTGCACTAAAGATGGTGTTTGATTTCGTTGTATGAGGTGCAATGATAACTAAACGAAACTAAACTAAACTAAACTAAACTAAATTAACTAAACTAAGTGTGATCATAGCAAAAATCTATGAACTTTACACATCACCTCTTTTAATAATTACTGTATAACTCAAATACACAGTGCTTGCCTAACTACCTAGAACCATATGATCCTTAAACCAGAAAATGTATCAGGACTGAAATGACCCTGGTTTCTTGATGGTTATTTTACTGACCATGAAAAGTCAAGTAATGTTGGCAGGAGCTCCTGTAGAATGATTTGAAATGCTCGAATAAAAGAGAACATATGTAGCTCAGGATTGAAATGTGGAGTCCCTTGGTGCTTTCTGAACTTGGTTGTTTGCTTGCAGACTTTTCATTACCTGACTAGGTGACATCATGGTGTTATCTAACTGGGTAATGAAACATCTGCAAGTTCAGAGAGCACCAAGGACTCCATAGATTGAAAAACTTTCATTTATGTCTCCCTCCCTGAGTAGACCCATTTTTGGTGTGTGTACAAATGAAGTTCAAAGCTTTGGGAACTCATTAGGCTTTGGGGAAAAAAATCAAAATAAGCTATCTGGAGATCTTGGACCCACCAGGAAAGAAGGATTATATCATTATTTGTTTCTATTGCTTTGCTTTCTCAAAGGCTTCAGATTAGTAGCACAAGTAAATTGTGAATGGTATACCTTACAGATTTCTTGAGCCTGACATTGTGTTGTGGCCTTCAAAATGATCTGTAAAGGAACATAAGGAAGAAAGTGTTCAGTTTCTTGGCCTAATTTTCCAATGCAATAACCCAATTTACTGGTGTGTGTTTGGTTTACAAAATGCTAAGCTACCATAAACTATACACACATCCAGGCTGCAGAAAGCTGGGTAATTAGGACAAGGTGTACAAATTAAACCACTCTTTTAAAACTTCAAACCAGCTAACTTCTGACATACTGTATTGCCAGGGCTTCTGGGACCAAACCCAATTAACATCTGAGTATTTTATAAGCATCATTTTAATTGCATTTGTATGCAATCTTCTCTCCAAATGCCTTTCAAGGTGCTAGCTCTTGTTCTGATTTTATTACTTCAGTGATTTAAATCCACTTTCTCTGAGCTTCCTGTTAATAATGACTAGTGCTCCTTCAAATGATAGTCAAACATAAACCAATCTCTCTAAAGAATTATACTTTTAAACTATTACACTTAACTTTATTATTACATTAAAAAATGTTTTCCCATCTCTATTGGAACGTAATGCCAGGCAATTATTTTGATCCAACTGTCAGATCTGCAATGTTCTAAGGAATGTTTTACTTTCCATCATTTAGTTAGAGTTCTTCCTTCTGGCCCGCATAAAGTATTTTTTAGACTATTGATTATTGCAGACATTTTTTGTTCATGAAAACTTAGTGTGGTCTCTGGGATCAAGAAGGAGGGCAGCCAAGTCAGTAAAGACAGACAAGAGGAAGGATGTTTCTTTGTGGATGAAAATTCTCTCTTCTTTTGGGTTAAAAATATTCCCTTCTAATTTGTGGTGAGGGTATAATATGAATAGTTGCTACTTTATGTTTTAGTCCCTGTATTTAATGATTCAGTTGACATGTGAGATGCAAATTAATGGTTTCTTCTTCTTCTGGCTCTCATAATTGGTCTTTCCAACAGAAAAGTGAGCATCAGTTTCCTAACAGGTACTGAAATTTACTGAAAAGGAAGCTTCTGAATTACCATGCGATATTTGTGGTAGTTTATTAAAAGAGTAATGGAATTTACTCCAGAAAATGTCCAATCTTTTTCATGTTAAGATTTGCACCTGGTCTTTCAATGGTGTTCACTCTGCCCAAATTGGAGACCAATGTTACCTGAATTTAAATTACGGATAATAACATGAAACTACAGCTTACATAATTAATTCCCAAGTATTTGATACAGTGACTCTCCCATCATATGAACAATTACTGCATACTGGAAATCTCTGGAGGACTAATCTCTCCACCATAGGAGGGGATACAGGTGGTCCTGGGACTTCAGAGTATCCACACTTGGTACACTATGCACAATAGCATCCATGGTGTGATGTGTATGTATATGTGTAATGGGCAGAAGGAATAACTCTGAAGAACAGGAGGAAGAGATGCAACCAAGACAATGGCCAGATAAAAGAAATCTGAGTGCTAGGCAGAACCGTAATCTGAGGATCTCAGACAAGCCCCTTCCTCATTCTCATGAAGATAAAGGAGGGGGGGGGGAAAGTGCATTCAGACTTGCACGATTCTCCTATTATAACCTTATAATAAAAGTTGTATTAGACTGTGTGTCTTTGAGTTCCATGTTTAGTCTACCTTGGAGGGCTGGGGGCACATGTAAAAAAAAGTTGACATGATGGTCATAACTGCTTGATTAAACTCCTGATCCCCTAATACATACTTGCTACATCTATGTACCAAGGGGCTGGGCTTTGGTCAAAACTACCATCTTGTCTTAAGGATCCTCAAGGATGCTCCTGACTGTATATTTTCCTTCTTTACCTAGCAATTCAGTTTTCACAATTTTATGATTTTCTATATTCTCAGTCCCACTCTGATAGCCCTAGAGGATATGCTTAGTGTTAGCTCAAAAGCCAAACATTGATGTGATAGAATTTCAAAGGCTTTGGGATGAGACTTTGCCCTGGAATAGTTCTACATGCTCTTTGCATTCCTGCCTATGGCTTGGTCTTCTTCCTGTACCTCCTTCTCTTTCAAAAGCCATAACAAGGAAACCATAGGAAATATCAAGATATCTGGGCATTAATTGCTAGCTTCTGTCTGGGATATGGGTCTTGCAATAAGCTGCCCTTACAAGGGCTGGGATACCTCTTCAGCTAAACATATTGTTGCTTTTGTTGGATCAACTGAAAATATACTGAAAATATATACATAAAATGAAATCTGATCTTTTTTTTTAAATTTGAAAGCATTCCATAACATTGATTTCACCTTTTGCAACCTAGTGTACTACATGGCTATTGGAGTGCTGTCCCAATCATCACATCTAGCAACAGCGGTACTTGGGAATTATTGGGATTACATGGTTCTGGGATATGTATATTTGCCTTCATTACTGGGGTTATTCCAATGTATTTGGGGTGCATGCTGGGAGAGAACAAATCCATTGATACTAGTGTTGGATTTGATTGTAAATGATTGAAAAATAGTTTAAACAAATAAGAGTGCTGATTGTACCATTTTATATTTGATTTGATACCTGATAATAGTAACAATTAAATAATGTCTGCTTTATCTGTACCTTATTCAATCAGGTGCAGATTATCAACCATACATTTTTTCCAGTTGGTCTGATTGGGCAAAAAATTGTCTATAGTCTGAAGGATCTAAATGGAGCAGAAATTTAAAAATCCACAGAAGAAGAACTAGTCTCACAAGCTCCCATATCTGGTCAGTTTGAAGGTGACCAAAGGGTGCATTCTTGGAGAAGAAGTTGGGGAAAGGAGAATTAGAACCATCTGTCCATAACTGTCTCATTCCATCATGATATACTTAAAAATAAACCCTACCTACCCAAGGAACATGCAGTTCGTAATTCCAATTTCCCAACCCTGAATTTTCCTTCTTCCCCCATTCTAATTGCACTTATCTTCAGTTTTCTGTAAGTGGAATACAATTTACAGAAAATCGATACTCAGAGGTTACCCATTTTGAATTTCTGCTCTCCAGAAAAAAAAATTAGATCCTAAATATGTAAATGGCTTGTCCTGTAATATTATAAACTTTTTCTCTTGACTGAATGTTTTGCCAAACAAAATAGGCAGCAGTGATCATGGAGCTGTCTGAACTCATTCAGAAATGGTGTTTATCATTTCTTTAGTATGTGTAGCACATGATAAACATGAGCATGTATAAACCATCTGCCATGGCATTTGGGATGCAGTGCTCAAAGGAAACAGACATTTCTTCCTTCCAATATATGACACATTCCAATCTTATTTAAGCAGACTTCACAGTGCCACATAGTGCTCTCTTCTACACAGTCCTTCCTCAAAACGACTTTCATATTTGCTTTGCATGAGAATCACTGTCAAACTAAAGCTGTACTTGCACCAAATAGAAATGTTGTTTGGTAGGTGAAGTTGCTATTGGAATTATTTCCAAAACACATAAAAATAAAATTTAAATAATTAATTTAATTATAATGTTTAAATAATAAATAATGCATTAAATAAAAATAAATAAAGGAATGCACTTTCTTATACATTTGTTTTGCCTTGATTCAGTCAAGAAAAATAGGTGAGTACACATTCACATTGTATATGTATAATGGTTTATTTATTTCCCTGTGTTGCAGACTGCACATTGCTCATAAAGTCCCAACTCTTGCCAAATCTTCTCTTCTAGGAACCAGAACCGAATGCTGGAGAGACAACAGCCTCGATTCCCAGATGCATAATGATCCAAAGATCTGACTATGTATGTGATATCTCATATTTATGACAATGGCAATATCCTGGGGCTGTGGATTACTTTTTGTGATCTTCTGACAGGGAAAGTCAGTGGGGAAGCCAGAATCACTTAACAACAGTGTCACTAATTTAACAACTGCAGTGATCCACTTAACAACTGTGGCAAGAAAGGTCATAAAATGGGGGCAAAACTCATTTAACAAATGTCTTGCTTAGCAACAGAAATTTTGGGCTCAATTGTGGTTGTAAGTTGAGAACTACCTGTATACATTTTCACCTGAAGGATTGAGCACACAGGTGCATGCTTGTATAGCCTAAAATTACCTAGTTGCACTACTGCTTACTAAAAAAATCTAATGAGCCACCGTGATGCAGTCGTTAGAGTGCAGTAGTGCAGGCTACTTCTGCTGACTGCTGTCTGTCTGCAATTTGGCAGTTCTAATCTCACTGGCTCAAGGTTGACTCAGCCTTCCATCCTTCCGAGGTGGGTAAAATGAGGATCTAGATTGTTGTGTGGGGGCAATATGCTGACTCCGTAAAACCACTTGGAGAGGGTTGTAAAGCACTGTGAGGTGGTGTATAAGTCTGCTATTGCTATTGCTAATGGGAACAATCATCCTGAGTTTTCATTTACATTCCTCCTGTCTTTTTC
The DNA here is from genome assembly GCA_009733165.1 of Naja naja. Lineage (NCBI taxonomy): Eukaryota > Metazoa > Chordata > Lepidosauria > Squamata > Elapidae > Naja > Naja naja. Next base: position 89,452,792 of record CM019149.1, on the reverse strand, counting down.
TCCTTTCTGCCATTTTTAAGGCACAGAAATCTGTTAGGGAATAAGAATGGGACATCTTTTGACTGGTAGTGTTAGGTGCCATCTGCCTAGAAGTGACATATTATATTCCTTTACTGAATACCTGCATATCTACATGTCATTTGGGCACAAACTTCTTGTATTTACAGTAGGCTTTTCATTTACACAAAGCTAGTGGCATATTGTACCTAGGAGATCCCTGGATAAACCTTCCATGATTTAGTCCCTGTCATCTCCTTACTCACGGAAGGTCAGCTGCAATCTTTGCTGTAATACTGCATTTTATTACTCGGCATCAATTCTCTGGCACAGGAAATTTAGGCTCATGTTGTAAGTCAGCATTTTCAATTTTATACTCCTTGTTTATAGAGGCTATTTTCTCCTGTGGTTTTCCCAGAGTTGTTACTGAGAAATGATTGAGAAATCATTGTGGGTATGTTTTGCAGAAAGACAACTTGGCGACAGTAAACAGGCTCTGAGTTTTTCAAGCCTTCACTTATGGCAGTTTCTCAACTAGGAATGACAGAAATGTGCTCAGAGAAATAAAGAATATATCTTGATCCATGACATCATATTGAGAACTTTGTCCTCTGCATGAAAAATATCATCATCATCATCATCATCATCATCATCATCATCATCATCATCATGATGCTGTGAGTTGAGGAGACCTAATTCTTTGTATCAACAATGGCCCTTTTCTTACTTACTTGATTCTGTTCAGATTGATTTGACTTGTAAAAACACAGTGAGACAAGTACAAAAGTCATCCAAACTAATCTGAATCAAATCAGTTTAGATGCATCTAATTGGATTCAGTGGCAATCCAATTTTAAAAGTTGATTTTATTATAGAGAATCACTTTTTAATTGAAATGTTAGATGGAACATTTACACATATACCAATTTGCTATTGTTTAGGAATAAATATTTTCTTAGCTTTATACTTCATAGTTTTCTATACTGAAAGAAGATTGTTCATTTGGGTAGACAAATAGTACTTTATCAACTATTGATTTCAGTGATTTCAACTCCTATAACTGCATAGATTTTCCCTCTCTCCATAATAATCTAACTGTAACTGTTGTTTCAAATCTCCCGTGGTGCACTTGTTGCCACTGTAATTGGGTATATCCACCTTGCTGGTGGTTGTCCTCTTTTTCTCTTTCCTTCCATCTTTCCCAACCTTTTCTAGAGAACTAGGTCTTAATCCAATATGTTCAAGGATAATTTCAGACTTGTTTTCTGTGCCTTGAGTAGGAACTCTGGGTTGATTTGTTTAATGTACCATCGGTTTGTTTCCTTTGCTGCCCACAGTACTGCTAGTCCTTGACTTACAACAGTTCACTTAGTGACTGTTCAAAGTTACAATGAAAAAAGTGACTTATGACCATTTTTCACACTTGTGACTGTTGCAGCATCTCAATGGTCATGTAATTTACATTCGGCTGTTTGACAGCTGATTCACATTTATGATGGTTGCAATGTCCCAGGGCCATGTGATCATCTTTTGCAACCTTCTGAGTGCAACTTTCACTTTCATAGAATATCAAGGCAATACCATAGTTTGCAGGATTCTGATCTTTGTAGGTATATACACATCATGGGCATTCCAGTGCAAATCTTTTTAAAGAAATACTTAGTTCACATATCAAATTATTCAATAAGAAAATCATGGATTAAATAAGGTTAGGTTAGTTTTGAATAATATACAAAACCATATACATGATTTGAAGAACTCATCCCTGGTTCTGAGCTATATGCTAGCCAAAACTTAGCAAACTACATTATGGTTTAACATGATGAAACAGGAGCTTTAAAATATGACCATTTTCATATGAGAAGATAAAGTTGTACTTCTACAATGTAGAATCTTTCACAAAATACAGCAGCAATCATTGAACAATTGTAGCAATGAAAAACATTGAAAATTGTAGCAGTAATAGTAATAACATGAATTGTAGCAGTAATAGTAATAACATGAGGTATTATGGTCCTGTTTTCACAATTCACTGAACAATCTTAACAGGGGGGGCAGGGTGTTATCAGAACCCCCCCTCAACAAACACACACACAAAAAACCAAGAAGTAATTCCTGCAGGAACAAGTTTAATGCAAAACAGACCCAATCATATAAAAATTTAAACATTTCTAAGCCAAGTTCACATTTCTAAACCAAGGAAAAAAATACTGGAGAAGTGGAATGGCTGAAAAAGTAATTCTGGTTGCCACTGTGAAGCAATGGAGTAGCCATCTCCATGTGTACTCCTTCATAGCTTCTTCAAAGGGTTTTTTCGGGGGCGGGGGGTATTTCTTATCAAAATCAGTAATGTGATTCTGCTTACTGCTTCACTGATAAAGGACATCTTCACAGACTTAGCATTACAGGTACTTTTCCATCTCTGTAACTCCTGGCAATTTCAGAAAGGCTACTGTTTCCTTCTGGCCCTTCAGCTTCTTAGCCTTCATTTCTTCTGCTCACAGGGAAAACTTTCTGTTTTCTCATTCTCAGTGCATCTCCAACTGCAGGAAAAAAGACCCCCCTTTTTGCTAAATGGAACCCCCCCTTTTACCTTACTAATGCCATCACTGTTGGCAGGTGCAGCCATTTCAAATGAATTGTTGGGGGGGGAGGCAATATTTTTTCTCATGCTAAGGGAGCCAATGAGATCAAAATAATTATTAGACCAGTTCTCCTATAAGGAAAGATAATTTTTATCTGAAGTATTTTAGAATAGAAAGAAAAAGGTTTAATAGCAAATATGATAGTCAGCTATAAAACCACACCTGGTATAAATAGTGATTTCAGTACAGTCTAGATGGGGTTGTCCCCATTGTGGGGCCTGCAGACACATGGAGCCCTGGGCAAGCTTTAATGCTGAAAAAACCAAACCTAGTTGTGGTTGGTTTCAGAAATGATACAAGTCCATTGAGAAACTGAGGTAATTGTGGGCAGCCCTCCCGAGCTCCATTTTTTGCTGGCAGAGGGTTGCAGGAAGTTGTCACAGCCAACTTTGGGAGCTCAGGGGCCTGTTTTCATTGGAAGAACACTCAGGCCACAACAGGTGCCCCTGACATGAGTAATGTCAACCTGGCCATGCCCACCCTGGCCACACCCACCTTGGGCCCCTGAGGTCAAACACAACCCTGATGCAGCCCTCAATGAAATTGAGTTTGACACCCCTGGGATAGGATATAAGCATTGTCATGCCCTTGTTAGAGTCAGACTCTGAGGGAGAGGAGGAACAGCCAACAGGGAGTGGAAGTGTGGCTCCGGAGGTTGTGGAGGAGGCTGGGGAGGGGCAGAGGCTGGCTAGGCAGTGAGAGGAAGAACCAGGCCCATCCCCTTTTCATCCTAGGACATGCAGGGAGGAACGGAGAAGGCAACAACTTGGCTTATGAGAGAGGAAATGGCCACAATCCCCCTCATTGATTGCAGCTGGGGAGAATCGCATATAAGAGAGACAGTTAAAACACAGCATTGCTAGAAGCAAAGTGTGTGTTATTTTGGGCTGAAGTTATCTTGGTTGGCATCCTTCCAACAGACCGTGCCTTGTTATCTCCTTGAAGTTAGTAATTACTTATCCTGGTCTGTTGTGGAAATTCATTCATTGTAGTTTGTTTTAGTTTTTTATTTCACCTACCTGTTCATTAAGTTCAGACTGTGTTGCTTTCTTTTGAAGACTATTTTTGAATATGTTTTATCTCCAACTGAGAATTATTGAACAGTGGGGCCAAGCTGGAGGCCTTAAAGGACATTTATTTACGTTTTGGATTTTGTTACATTTGTGTTACACTCCGGGTCATCACAAGCATACTTTCCAGAAGATATATATGTGTATTTCTGAGTTTATTGTGAGAAAATCCAATTTTAGTTTACTGTATTGATTATTGCTGTAATTGATGGAAATCAGTCACAATTGATAGCTAATTTTAATAATCTTCAGCTTTTTGAAGTGTAGAAAATATGTTAAATAAAGAATTCTTCCTCTTAGCCTATCTAACACCACTAGCCTTTCTGACCATAAATGTTAGTTGTAGCTAAATTCTGAATAAGTCTTATTCAGGCTTATTACTTTCAAGAAGAAAAAAACCAGTTGGGAAATAACACTTTCTATTTTTTTTTCCAGAAAAGAATTGTATTTTAATGTGCCAGAAAATGTTGGCAGGTATAGTTGACTGCTGAAAAAAAGACATGAAGGTAAAAGTTAGGTCTTGAGAAGATGGCTTGCCTTAGAGTATTTTACCAGCATAGTTTCACATCCTGTTTTTTTGGGTTTCCTTTTAAAAAAAAGGAATGAAAACCACAGATGACTCACTGATGCAATTACATTAACGCTACTTCAAGTGACATATTTAGCGTGGGAATGTGTATCTCAAGCTTCTGTTGATTGGATTTCCAATGTGATTATTAGACTATGTAGACTCTAGGCATCTGGTTTTGAAAACACTGTGTATGATTAGTCTTAAGCTTAGTCAACCATCAAATAATGAGATTGAAAACCCTCCTTCCAATGTGTGCATGTCAATGATCAATGTAGCATTTTCATTCCCTTGTGTTTGCACTATTGCACATTTGTGGGTCAGCTGTACAGCTTACCTATAAAAACTGCAATATGGCAATGTTGGCTGTATAATTTTGTATTTTGTCAACCAACTGACGTTCTGTACTGAATATTGGTCTAGTTGAAGTTCAAGGATTAGTGGACCATGAGAAATGTAAGGACACAATTGGGATGGATCATGGCCAGTCAAGCCTTGAGGTAGACCGGGTTAAGAAACAGCCATTGTGAGGATTATAGGAATGCTAATTATTATTACAGAATTTTGAAAGCAATTTATATCAAACAGAATCAAAGTAGGATTGCTTGGAGTTTTTCTCATAGTCTCTCTTTCTTAGGATGGAGTAGTTGTGCTTTCTCCTCATAATAGCTTCTCCATTTCTTTCCTAATAACAGTTGCAAGGGAACTTGGAGGTTTTTAGTCCAACTCCCTGCTCAAGCAGGAGACTCTGTACTATTCCAGATAAATGGCTGTCCAGTATCTTCTTAAAAACCTCTGGTGATGGTATACCCACAGCTTTTGGAGGCAAGCAGAATTAACTGTTGTCGGTGTCAGGAAATTTCTCGATAGTTTTATGTTGGATTTCTCCTTGATAAGTTTCAATCCATTAATTCTTATCTTGCCCTTAGGTGATTTGGAGAATAGGTTGACCCCCTTATCTCTATGACAGTCCCTCTGTCAGAGTGTTTGCAGCATGGCTACTATTGTGAGACAACCCAGGAGCACAACACAGCACACAGAGGCTTTGTTTTTTAACAGTAGTTTATATACAAGACTGCTATATACATACATATATATGTAAGGCACATACCAGGCAAGCAATCAGTCTTCATTACTCTGCACGGAGAACTACAATGGAGATAGAACACGAGGAGAGAGAGAGAGAGACACTCTCTCATGGCTGCCTTTATATAGACAGCTTCTTAAAGTGGCAATAACCCTGCTGACTCATTCTCATTGCATCAGCATTTATAGCTGCCTTACAGCAGCTGATCAGCTATTAAATCTTCAATACCTTAACACCCTTGAATATTGGAACACTGCTATCATGTCACCCCTAGTTCTTTTCCTTAAATCAGACATACCCTATTCCTACAACTGTTCTTCATATGTTTTAGCTCCCATCTCCCTAATCATCTTTGTTGCTGTTCTCTGTACTCTTTCTAGAGTTTCAACATTTTTTTTGTATCATGGTGACCAAAACTGGATGCAGTATTCCAACTGTGGTTTTACCAAAGCAGTATAAAATGATACTAACACTTCATGTGATCTTGATACTATCCTTCTTTTAATGCAGCCTAGGATTGCATTGGCTTTTTTGATTGCTGCAGCACACTGCTGGCTCATACTTAAGTGGTTGCCCACTAGGACTCCTTGACTCTGCTCAGTGTTCAAGTCTGTCAAGATCCTGTCGGAACTTAAGCCTATCTTCTAAAGTGTTGGCTATTCCCCCAGCTTAGTATGTGCAAATCTGATGAGTTCCCTTCTACTCCCTTTAATGCAGGGCTGTCAAACTCCTGGCCCACGGGCTGGAAGTGTCATGCGCTGGCCATGCCCATGCCTGGTTTAACGAAGGGGGGAAAGTCCTGATACATCATGTGATGTTGCTGTGATGACGTGAGTTTGACACCCTTGCTCTAATGTTATCAAGGTAGACCCCACTTGGAAATCAAAGTCATGCATGCTAATGCTACTTTTATTATGATATTATAGTAATAGAATCGTACAAATCTCAATGTGTTTCCCCTCCCTCCCCATTGTATCTTCATGAGAACTAGGGATTACCATGTCTGAGATGCTTTCCCAAATTCTGTCCCATAATCAGATTTCTTTTATCTCATCATTGTCTTGGTTGCAGCTCTTCCTCTGCAAGATTATTTCTTCTGCCTGTTTCACCTCTGTAGTGTTGCATATATAGCTTTGGAAACCTTCTCCTCCCCACCCCAACAGTTTTGAATTGAGATGCAGGCATGCACTCATGCATGGAGATAGGAGCTGGGCATGCTTCAAAAAGCAGTTGGAAGAAAAGCTTTGGATCTTGGGCTATTATGGGCCCTCTGCACTATTCATCAAAGTAACCCATATTTTCTTCATGCTTCTGCACTAGCCTGGAAACAGTTGCAGATGTATTAAGGAATTGACTTGTCCTGTAGCTCTTAAAAAAACAAGAAGATACATGAAAAAAGAACTGGATATTTTATTGCTTTATGCAGCCTTTCTCTGGCACACAAACATGGTCATAAATAGTGCTCCATCCTCCTATGTTTCTTCACAAATATTTCTTCACTGTGAGGTAAATTGGGCTGCAAGTCTCCCAGTGAGCTGCTGTGGCTGCAGATGGAGTAAAAACTGGATCTCTCTGCTATCAGTCAAATACATTAGCCACTATATTTAATCCCTTGCCCAAAGCATCTGCTTCCTACTTTGAAACAGTGTAGTCCCTTTATTCATGATGTAAAGGCCACATTTCCCCCCCCCCAAATGCATAATCTGCTTTTCAAAAAAAAAGACAGCTATCTGCTGTTCCAGTCACCTGATCCATGATATTCTTTGCCTCCTGCGATGAAGTTTTTGCCTGTAGTAGAAAAGTGTTATGAATACAACAAAACTAAGAAGAATAAAATAATAACTGTGTGTCTGGAAGCATTAGCACTATGAACCCTTCTACTTGCTAAAACATACAATCCCACTTGAGTTCAATTAATATGCAGCCACTGTCATAATTAGGCACATCTCTAATGATTACAGTGGTAAAGAATCAACGTTCTTTGCATTCCTTTTGCCTTAATGTTTAAGAGATTTGCTCAATTGAAAGAGGAAAAACAGTAGCCACATAAATTCCTTTTGTTAGCTTGTTTATTTATTTACTTGTTACAGTTTATATGTTGCTCAATGCAACGAAGCTTAAAACAGCTTTACAAGAGAAAAAACAACGCTCCATTAACCTAGAAACTATCATAATCAATAAACAAAGTAGCAGCAGCAGTTCTTTCCAGGAATAAAGTATTTTGCTTAGCTAACTGTTTTATTAAAGGCACCTATATATTAGGATAAAAATTGAGAAAACGTGCAAAGATCAATGCTACAGCAAACTGCATATACACCCTATAAACAAGAAAGGATGTTGCCTGATTGTAAAAAATGGGATTACACCATTGGAGAACTGCACGAATGATAATTATGCTCCATGAATTCTTATCAAGTGAATGCAACCTGTATTTGTCCCAGTAACCTACCGTTGTAAGAGTACTGAATGAATTAATTGGATGTGATCTATTTATTGTCCCTGAAAATCTGCTTCAGGTTTAGAAGTGTCAAAATGTTTTGATTTATTTCAGTGGAATGTGAATGAATTTCTCTTCACGGAGAGTCTCAATCACACCATGCATATGCTGATTCCTTTTATTTACAGAATAATTTAAATATTAGCCAATGCTAATAATTCAAGACAGGGTGCTATTCTGAGAGAAATTAATGAAAGCAATTGTTTTGATATTGTAAATAATACTAATATATTTTAAGTTCATGGTGGTGAAATATATTCAGGTTGCATTTCTATAGCGATGGGATTCAGCTTATTCTCAGGTAACAGTGCCAGGTAATGCAAAGTCAGTGTAAAGAAGGCCAGATTATATGGTTAAATATATCTAAAAGTCTTATTGTAAGCCAATTTCCCTTAACTGTCATCTAAATATTTTGGACACAATTCTTCAGTTTTGGAGTTATTGTTGAAAAGTCCCAAAAGCAACTTTTTTTTGTTCTACAAAGGTATCTACTTCATATGGATGGAAGATGCTACAAACAGACCCACAATATGAATGTGAGATCTATGCATTTGTTGAGTATGTTTGTGACCAAAAGTGGCTCGACGAAGGAAGCAGCTTTACAAAGGTCAGGTGCAAAGCCTTTAGAATTATTTGGACAGTTCCTACATTTAGAACGTCACCAATAAAAGTCCAAGGAGAGTCAACTATTTTGTAAGCCATAAACCTGGCTTTTCAAGTCTTCTCTGAAAATGTTCTGAAACAGAGGGCTTTTTCACTTTTTTGTTGTTCACCGAGTGAACATTCATAATATTTTTCTGCTAGATGGCGCTGTTTTCTAACAAAAGTTATAGAGTAAAAGCTTTGTCCACCAATAAAATGAAATCAAAATTTAGATCCACCCTGAATGGCAAATCAATACACACATGATATATAGATGTAGATGCAAAAACGTATAAAGACAGATATAGATATCAATCCTATAAATATTCATATATATTACACATATTACACAACATCCCCATCACATGTCTATAAGTAATACTCACATGTAAGAAATTTGCTATATTTCCTAATTAAAATTACTGTATTTGTGGTTACATAGCTTAGTTTAGTTTAGTTTAGTTTCTGGTCTGCTTAGAAAGAATCCAAGGTGGACAATGAAACATTAGAAAAACCTTAGTGCTAACTAAAGAGACTGAAAGTTATGCAAAAAGTTACATTTCCAAAACTGCTTCATTGTACCAGCACTGATACACACACACACACACACACACACACACACACACACACACACACGTGCTTGAGTCTCCTGCTTAAACCACTTTGGATGTAAAAATGTCCAGCCGAGGGCTACAGAAACACCTTGAATGAAAACAAACCTAGGCATAATTTACCAACTCTGTTGGCAAATTAAGGTCTGCTATTTTCTTGGAAATACTTACTTCTGTGGAAAGAGTATTCCTCACTTGATCTTCCGAGTTGTACCTTAAATAATATTAGTTGTGAAAGCACCCATTTTCCAATACTTACAGCAACTGCATCTTTTTCTAGGGCTTGTATGATTGCTTCCTACTTTTACGACTGGAAGAGAGATGGTTAATTCATGGTCTTAAGTGTTGCAAAGCAGTTTTTCCCCCATATTATGGAAAAAGGTTTCTCCATCATGTCAAAATCTCAAAATTTAAAGGGTAAACTTGTTTACTCTTCCCTAAATCTGCAATATGTATTACAACTGATGAATGCTGTATTTTTACAAACTTATTTCTGTAGATATTAACACAATCAAGCTTTAGTGCAGCATTCTGACTTTTCTTTTTCTTTAAAAAAACAATCTCCAGTGTAACTTTGCTATCTTATTTAACTTAATACTTAAGTTAACATGCTTAATTCAAAGCATATGTATTTTATCCATCACGTTCCATATGCATTATGCTATGTTGTTTGTTGGCTGCAGTGATATTTGTTGATTTTCCTTATACATGTAAATTCAGGCCAAATCTAATTTTTGTGGGTTTTGGCATTTTACACTGAATTACAACTTTCCTGCTGCTTCAGTCATATTTTTATTTCATTTTCTTTTAACCAAAGATATTGAAAATGCATTTGTTACTAATCAACTTGCTTAAACTTTTCTTTATTCCTTGAATTTGCTTTACATCTCCAAATCCACTCAACCCTAAGTATCCTCAGTCCACAGGGCAAAGTGGCTTGGGGATAAGAGGAATTGTTCTAGCACAAGTCTATCAAACTCACGGCTGGCGGGCCGGATGCTCTGGCCACGCCCATGCCTGGTTTAGTGAAGGGGGAAAAAGTCGCGATACGTCATGTGATGCTGCCATGATGATGTGAGTTTGACACCCCTGTTCTAGCACATGGTGACGATGTCAGGTTCACCAGCCTAACAGAAACTGTCAGGGATAGCTTCTTGCAGCATTTACAATTCAGCCTTTCATCAATATTGTAGTTAGCTTCTGCTTTATGACTGCAAATGAAGAGCTTGATAATTTTTTGGAGCGGGATTTGCTAATCTTCTTTGCCTATAAACTGCCATCTAGAAATAAGGTATGCATCATCTTTGAGTACAATAAAATTGTTCCCAAAGTGGTATTGTGAGATGTAGATAATGACTGATTAAAAAGTTAGGTAGGTTCGCGAGATTGAATTTATTATAAAAATAATAAAGATGGGATTTAAAAAAAATCAAAATCAATAAATAAAAGAGCAAGTATCCCCACTGCCAGCTGGGATTATGAATGGCAGATCCCAAAGGAAACAGAGATCCAGGCAAAAAATATCACATGAGATCCCAGGAGGTTCTATGTTCTCAGCTAGGATTACAAAATGGCTGCCAACATAAGAATTAGGTAAATAGCAAAGGCAGAAAAAGAACACAATAGTCTGAAAGATGTTTCCTGATTTAGGCTGAATATTTAAAGTACTGGAACACTGTACAAGATAAAAGACTCAGCCTGAGCATTGGAACTGTGCTTCTTCTCATGAAATAGATGGCAAGCAGCGGGTGAGAGTAGGTAAGCATTATGTAGAACAAGACAGAAAGGGTTTTAAAAATGGCTTCTGCTAGACCATCACTTCGGCTATCTTGAAAGCAGCCATGTGAAATTACTAATTACTTGGGCTATGAGATGAGCTGCAACATTTTTTACTACCGGTTCTGTGGGCATGGCTTGGCGGGTGTGGACATGGAAGGGAAGGATACTGCAAAATCTCCATTCCCACCCCACCCCACTAACCTGCTTTCCAGCTCCGTTCTCCTGTCGAGGGCAACAAAAGAAGATACAGCTGATCAGCTGGGACTCGGGAGGCAGAGAATAGATGGGGGCGGGGCCAGTCAGAAGTGGTATTTGTCGGTTCTCCGAACTACTCAAAATTTCCACTACCGGTTCCCCAGAACTGGTCAGAACCTGCTGAATACCATCTCTGCCAATGACCATTTGGGGTAAGCAGAGAAGCACAAAAACTGTTTGCTGCCATCTGGACTTTTTTTGCAGCCAAGCTACAACATGCCTAGGAATAACGAAACCTTCAAGAAATGCTTCCAGTTTAGATCAAACAAAGTCCTACAAGCCAATAGTCTCTTTCTACATGAGACAGCCTCCTATTTACCAATTAATCAGCTCATTGCCCAGTTCTCCAAACCTTAATTTGCCCATCCTCAGGGAATAGAGCTTTTCCTCTCAAAAGGGTACCTCCAACTTAAAAGGGATGTCCATTTTCTTCTTCTGACGTCCTAAAACCCTCTCTTATTCATGTGGCAATTGCATGTTCTTTCTACTGTCGAAAAGCAAAAGTATTTCAAGTGGGGAAATGCAAAAGCATGCTGCAACTTCAATCAGATTTAGGGCCCAGCTGTGTTGAATTAAATATAAGAATCCATAGGGGATCCTGATCACGTATCTCCTGTGTCACATTTGCTTGACCCTTTCCATAAACAATGGCTTTCCCTTCCTTATGAAAAATGATCAGACCTTTCCTGATTGGCATATATTGGCACTTATATATATTAAGGAAAAACATTAAATTAATGACTTATGGTATGTGTCATTATGACTTATGGTTTGTGTCATATGCAAGGTCATATTCCTATATATTAGTCTTTTGTAATAGCTAATTCGTTTGTCTGTCCAGCTGTCTCAGAGGAGGATCTTTGGTCAATGGATAAAGTCAATTGTTTTGCACACCGTTAAATCCTAATTCTTGCATACTTTTTACAGCCTGGTAGGAGTTGGGGTCCCATCCCCCACTTTTAAAACCCTGAAGTGCTAGCTTCTACATTTATGGAGCTGTATATTAGTTCCATAAGAGCAGCATATGGTAATGCATTTCTTTCCAAATAATACCTGAATAAATATTTTGAGGGATTGTTTTGATGTTCCAAGTTTGATCACCATTTATTTATTTACATTTCTCCTTCTGGAAAAATTTACTTAGGATCTCTAAGGAGGGGCTGAAGCCTCATTCAAACCTTCTTTAGCAGAAGTGGTATCAGAAAGTCATATACTGTATACACGTTGATTTCAAAAGAATAAATACATCAAATTTTGGAAAAGTGGACCTTCTAAAGTAGTTGTTCAGTGAAAATTTAGTTTGGAAGTTTCTGCTGCTTTTAGAATGATCATACCAAAGTTTGTTTATTTATTAATTGTCCCATAAGCAGAGAATCCAAGGCAGTGAGCAATTAAAACAATTTACTGTCAGAAAAATCCAGTTAAGTACCAATAAAATAGTATCCTGCTGTGATGTTAGCCAGCCATTAAGTTCTGAATCACTGTTAGTCTTCCCAATTGATTATGCTTAGACTGCTTCCCTACAGGAAATAAAAGATTACAAAGAAATGTAGATAATTTCTGTTGGTTTGAATCCACCACCTGGTATGATTCTGTGCCTTTGCACTTTTGAAAGTCAGTAGAGGTGGGAGCAATGAAAAAGAAAGGGAGCAACCTTGGGAGCTGAGCAGAAAGCACTGTAGACCAAACTGTTTTCTTAAAAAAAAAACCCAATACATTGAATGCTGTTAATACTTTCACTGTTTCCTTGAAAGAGGGGGACGAAGGGAGGGGAGATCAAAGTAGTCAAGATAATGCAAAGAACATTCAAACTGGGAAGGGAAAGGAGGGAGAAGATATGTTTTTCCATTGGTATCACTAATCTGCTTAAATATAGAGATTAGGAAAATGAAGAAAGAGGATAAAATTAATCTCATAACAGAGTGAAGGAAGGGGCAAAACTTCATATGAAGGGGACATTACTTTTTAATGAAAGAAATACCATCAAAAAAACAGATTTGCATGATATAATCTGATGATTTAAATTAAGCTGAAAATATAGGCAAAGGAGCAGAATCTCTCTCCCTCTCTTCTCTCTCTCTCTGTGTGTCTGTGTCTGTCTCTGTCTCTCTTCCCATGGTACAAGCTGAAGTGACTCCAGACAAACTTTGAAAATCCAAGCAGACTGTTCTCAGCATGTGGGCGGAGATGGTCAAAGGAAGGGCCAGGAATGTTACGCTCTGATGAAGGTCCAGCCCTTTCCTCTCTTTGCAGAGAAAGTCTCACTGTGTCATCCCATAAATCAGACAAGAAAAAAACCCCAACACTCAACTCATAAACCAACATTAGATGAAATAACGTATTAATTGAACATAGTTTCTTCTCTTAAATCGTTATTTTTGGACTTAGGGACCCAACTCATGCTAAATTTTCATTGCTCGTATTGGAAGTTAAACAATTTTCTGTACTGTTGGAAGGATCTGATGTCTGAAACCCAAGTCTCATAAATCTCTTAGGATACTGTCTGGAATCCATTTGCACTAAGAACACATTCCCTCCAACAAATTCCCTTATTCAAAATTGTGACCATAATGCTGTGATTTTCTCTTAGATATCATTCCACTGCTGTCTTTTCCAATAATTTCAGTGCTGAGCCATTTCTTGCATGGTAGAGGTTTAATTTAGCAAAGGATATTTCCTACTCTCAGGATACTGTTAGATTATGATAGTTTCCTCTACTATTCTTGATAAGATGGAACAATCAGAAAAGTTTGACATGGCCAGAACAGAAAAAGGAAGAAGGGGGAAGGAGGGAGGCTTAAGAATGGAGCAATCAGTGTATTGCAAGCCACTGCCCAACTTTTCCTCCTGCAAAGTTACACTGGAAAATAAGAGTTTTTGTTTCTTGGTTAGATAAGTCCATTTTTGAATGTGGTCTTTCTTTGATGAGCTTCATCCCATACAACAAAATCGGTCCTGTTCTGTTCCAATTTTAAAAGTTATTTTGCATACAGCAGACTGACAGACAGCAGACAGACAGCCTCTTTAGAGTCTGTTAGTTGAAAAGAATAGGCACAACCCAACTTCTGTGAGTGTTTCTCACTTCACCCCCTGAAAGTATGAATTGCCCCCACTCCCATGCAACTGAACCAGTCCATGATTTGCCATCCAAAAATGGGATGACAAATTGGAAGTTCTTTTGCATCCCATCCCAACCTTTAGCACCTATTTATTTGGATTTATATCAACCACAATTGAATAAATAATACAATACATTTACTTCCAATCACTCATATCTGCTTTATTTTCTTTTGTATTAAGTGCTTATTTATATGCATCTTCTTATGGGAAGCAATGCATGTTTCAAAATCTGCCGCTTCTGCTATTATGGATCATTCTCCAAAAAAAAAAAAACACCTGAGGTATAAAATAATAATCCAATAAATAAATAGATGGGCTTTAATTTTAATGAAATATAATGTTAGTGTTAGGAGTAACTATTTTCATTCTGTCTAAAAACAGATCTGTAGGAGTTGATGGTTCTCTAGGAAAATCAGCGTTACTTTACCTATTTTGTATCATCATGCTGTTTTTCTTATTCTTTGAACATAAACAAGTTCATCAATTTCATTTTTTAAAAAAAGGAGGGAACCTGCTGATATTTGTTTGTGCACCAGTCAATCTAGTCGAGCTGGCTTGTTCTATTTAAATGAGGGCTTTGGCAAACCTCTAATTTTCTACTTTATTTAACATCCATTCATGTTGCATTAAATTCCTAGGAATTGAACTGGAACTTTTTTACCCTCCTGAATATGATATTTCTGTGCATTTCAATGGTAAAATTGGCTTAAGATCCCAGATGATTTGACTAGTGTTATGCACAAGACAGATATGTTGTTTGCAGGAGCTGAATTAGAGAAGTTCTCTTTCCCTGACCATTGGTGGTTCCTTTAGCAGGAATAACATTTGAACTTTCCAAAGCTTGTTGAATGTCACCCTGCAAAGCAACTCTTTCTTCCTGTCATGTACTTGGACTGGCAGGCTGTTTTACCTCAGAGAACCTGACACAATAATGTTGATTTTCTTATATATTTTGTAAAATAAATGATTCCACTCTCTAACTTGTCAATATCTGGAAAAAAAACCAAAGCCTTCAAAATTAAACCAACTGGGGTCCAAATGAGAAATTGATTTAAACCCTGGTGGGTATTAAAGACTTTAATATAGTTATATAAACATTGGACTTTGTCCATCTGAGGGCATCTTGGGGCTAGAGATTGGAGAGGTCTCGTATGTAATGTGAAGGCCATCCCTTCCACTTGCAGTGATCAATTTGATTACAGACTCATTCCACCAATTTTTTGTGCTTTTGCCAAGTCTCACTCAGTTTTATTTAACAAGGAATTAAGAGAGAAGATGAATGGCTGCTGCCTTTGTCATGGAAAGCTGACAACTTGCCAGCCCCAGTAAAATTTAAAAATTGATGGTGTTCTGCTGTTCATTGAGAGACAACATGCCATGGTTCATCTCAAAATTAATTTGGAGATTAGAGGCCATAAATAAATGCTCCCCAATAAAGAAACAAATAAGGTAAACTTAGCAGGCACAAGTCCCATGTATTAGAGAAAACGTATCTTATCTTTACCCAGGATTAGAATCTAGTTTAGGTGTTTTGCTTTGTGTTGCTTGACATTCTTGGCAAGTTTTTTTTTTAAATGGCTTCTTTTATCCTTGTTTTTTTACCTTTAAAAAACAACTAGGCTTCTATTTAATGTTTTTTTGGCTACCTGGTAGGATAATCAAATGCTTCTGATTCAGACACCACAAGACTGTATGTGAATGTCTATGTTACCGCTGAATGTTTCAGGGCCAATAAGTAAGAAAAATAAATAAATTTTGAATTAAAACTGTTATTGCCAATTCACAATGAGGACCATGCATAATTGTACATAGCGTATTAATCAAAGATCTAAGAAAGGGGGGAAAATAAACATTTTGGATTCTTAAAAATATTGAAAACTTCCACCAGTGCTTCTGTTACTTTATTTAATCACATTCTTCCAGTGCTGCACTGGGAGTTGGAGCATTTTTGTAACTTCCTGTCTCAGCCCCAAAGGTTAAATACAGTTTTATAATTAGCTTTTATACTTACGCTAAATGTTTGACAAGGAGGGAAGAAAAAAGAAAAGTGGATTGTGATGCCTTTTTTTTTTTAAAAGCTAGAATTATCCTTTATAGGTGGAGATTTTAAAATGTATACATGAAAGTCAGAGAGAAATAAACATAAATTTATTTCCGTTCTGCATTTTCATCTTCTACTAGATAAGCTGTCAAATAGTTGTAAGTGAGATTTTGCTGGACATATGCTGAAAGCAAGGCAAAAAATCTCTCTGATGAAGATTCATAGACAATTTACTCAAAGTATGGCCTTGAACACCCCAATCTCTCTATATACAGAGGCAGGTCTCTCCCTGACATGCTCTTCATACAATAAAGAATCCTTGCCTAATAGTAAGCATGCTCCTCTTGGTGTTGGAATTTGTTTCCTGACTAATAGCTAGTCACTTTGGAAGAAGATATGGAACTTCAAGTTGCTCCTAGAAATCTTAAGGCAAGAGAGAAGCTTCTAGCTCCCTGAGGACAGAACTCCTTGGAATCTGTTATGGAATGCCAGCCTGAGCTATTGCCCTGCTTTCTGTGGCATGGACAAAGATAACTGATGGTCAGAGAGGGAGAGAGGGAGTGACAAACAAACAGAAAGAATAGAAATGGCTATTCACAAGTAAATAGGTGGCCTGCAACAGCTTTTTTATTGCACATAGCTGATTCTTAAACAAGAGTCTCATAACTCATCTCTAGACTGTTGATTGTTGAACCCAGATTCCTAGTACTTTAGTGGGGTCCTTGGCAACTAATAGGGATGCAGTGCCTCAGTGGCTAAGACGCTGAGCTTGTCAATCAGAAAGGTTGTCAGTTTAGCTGTCTGAATCCCTAGCACCGCATAACGGAGTGAGCTCCCATTACAGTGCTCCATGAACCTTCGGGGTTTAGTCATGCTGGCCACATGACCACATAGACGACTTCGGGCAGTGCTGGCTCTTCAGCTTTGTAACGGAGATGAGCACCGCCTGCTAGAGCCGGAAATGACTAGCCCTTATGTGCAAGGGGAACCTTTACATTTACCTGGCAACTATCTGCCTGATTCTTTGCTGGTCCTATTGGTTGAATCTGGGAATGTTGTGTCATGTGCAGCTTTGTCCCCTCTCTTGATTGGAGATGCAGAAACTAAGCAAGTGTTCACAGTGCCAGTGTAGTGCAATAATTATAATATTCAGCTAGGAGTGAAGAATTCTTTCTCAGACACAGAAATGTACTGCATGGTTTTGGGTCTTTCTCGCTCAATCTACCTCATGTTGTGTGAAGAAAGAGGAAGAGGAAGAAGGAACACTATGTAAGCTACCATGACCTCCTGTATTAAAAAGAAGATCTAATAAATAAATTTATTTGAGCAGCAATACATGAGCATAAAAGCATTGTCAGGTTAAAAGTGTGATGGCATTATTTGTAAATACACAATTTCATTCAACTGATTTAGGAGACATAGTGACCACATGTATCCTAGAATGTAATGACTATATACAGTAGCACCCAATATCTAAACTTGAAGCAGGAGTGGTACAAAAATACTCCTATCCAACAGCAACATCTATCCTCCATAATAGAGCTTTCTCTCTTTGTGGGAGAAAGTTTGAAACAAAAGTTAATGCTGAGGTATGTTTAAGAATTTGTTTTTAATATTAGACTAATAAGTTCCTCATTTGCTCTGCCTGCCTTTGTAAGGGGAGCATTGTTTTGTTGCGTTATTAATAAATAATAAAGCTATTAATTAGTCTGGTGTGTTTTTACTTGTCTGTTTTTACTTGTCAATCAACCTAAAAGCAAAATTTATAAGGATAAGATGCTCTTAGTAAGTGCTAGGAATACAAAGGAAGGCCACTAATTATCATAGTGGGAACTTACTAAAAGAAACTAGTAAGTTTTTGTCCTGGACTTGTGTGTATGTATGTGTTAATTTTTCAAAGCTATTGACTTGGGAAGAAATCACAAATATTTCTCCTTCACATATGGTGGGAGTCAACTCTCTACTCAAGAATGGGTGCATCCTGGGATCTTTCTCAACTTGCAGCTACAATTCAAACATCAGGAGATCTTTGGCCAGAAGATCCTTTGCACATGTCCACCTTGTGTGCCAGTTCTTTCTCTGATCGAGAGGCCCTTCAGATGGTCATTTATATCCTGGTCACTTCACAATTGGACTACTGCAATTCACAATATGTAGGACTGTCCTTGAAGATCATCTGGAAGTTCAATATCCTGGTCATCATCTATAAAGCCCTCAGTAGCACAGGGGATGATAATTTGAGGGACTGTCTGTCCTCATTTGTTTCTCTCCACCTGGTCAAGTCCCGTCAACTAAATGTTGCCTTATGGGACTGAAGAAACATCTCTCTTTGGTTTTAACATCTGTCCTCTGTAACAGCATCCCCTCCCCTCACATATGACTCCTACCCTCTTGTATCGTATGACTCTCTTGGGATTGAGTGAACTTAACAAATTCAATAAATATATAGATAAGTAAATAACAAGTAATCAAGATTATCCTCCCTTTGCTTACATCATCATAAACAAAAATCAGATGATAAGCTTCATGAAATGCATTAATTCAAGGCAAGTTATAGACAATATTCCATTTATGAGGAAAAGAATAATTCTAAGAAACAGGAAATGTAACATTATACCAGCTGACAAGGAATGTTTGTTGGGAATTTGTGATTTAGCTGTTCTGGAAAATGCAATATTTTCAACAAATCAAAGAATGCAGCAATGTGTTCTTGTGGTGTCATTGTAAAATTGTGACATTTTACAATGATATTTTGTAGTGATCTTATTATAACAGCAACTACATTAGTAAACCTGTGAGTATTGTTAAGTATAGATATAAGATCGATTTTTTTCTTCCTCCTTTTCTTTTTTAGTTTGCAGTTTTAATTTGTTTGAGGTTGTCTCTTTTTAATTTTTAATAGATTTTTTTTCAAAAACTTTAGTTTTTTAAAAGTTTAGAGATGTTTTCTTAATTGTATTTCCATAAAATTAATACTGGTAAATAAAAATAAAAATGACTAACCACAAAAAATAAGGAAAAGTGAATAAGAAATTCAGATGTCCTGAGTTTCTCTCTCCCTCTAAATTTGCAAAACTATTTTGTAAAATAGAATAAGATGTGACATTCACATTTGCTGGATTTTCTGATTCTCGTATGCCTACTCCACCCCAAGACCCAAGGGCAGAGACTATACAATGAGCTGGAAAAGAACTTCCTATGCTTTATGTTTCCTTAACTTTCTTAGAAAAAGTGTAGAAATACCACAGAGGCTGGATGCCTGCCAGATGGTATTTGTTTCAGGCTTTAAAATATTTTTGTTAAAGCCACTTAAAAAGGCTTTTCAAACAAAAAAAAGGAAGCAACCATTTCCAAATAGTATTTCAAACATGAAATGCCTCTGAAACACGCAGGATGAGGATTTGAATATTTCTGACTAAAGGAGCTCCTCTCAATGGCCTCTCTCTTTGAACAGCTTGTTTTCTAAACGTGTTTCTTAGGAGAAAGTTATTTTAACTTGGCTCCATCTGAGGTTTCACAGGCACAAGAGCAATCAGGCAGAGGCAACTCAAATGTTTAATATCTGCCATGGGCAAGGAGAGGAGTGGGAAGTAAAAAGAAAGAAAGAAATGAAAATATGGTACATGCAAGCTAGGGAAAAATATTAGTCTTATGTCTAAGGCTCTGAAAAGATTTGTCTAAAGCGTACATTTTAGTATGAGCCATACAGGTGTTTTCCATGCCATCGTGAGCCTGTGAGCTGACCTGGGGGCAACCCAGGAAGATCATATGGCATAATGTAACAGGAAACTTTCCGCTGCAGTATGCTTCAGTAGGAAAATGCAGATCAACTTATTTCCTTCTTCGAGGAGGATTTTAGATAAAGGGTCCTGGGGCAAAGTAACCCCTTCCTCAGTTCTTCTTCCATCACCCATTCTCCAGTTTTGCTTTGGGAAGGGAGTGGGGAGGGAGAACAGCAGGCACTGAGATGAGGAAGCAGATGCATAATAATGAATGAGGGAAAAGGAAGTGCATATTTTGGAGGAAGTGTAGTACATTATAATTGTACTGGTATCTTGATGTGGAACGCAAAGCTGAGCGAATTCCAAGTTTTCTCAGAGCCCAGTTGTCTACAAGGGTCATTAGCAGCAAATTGTATAGTCCGCTCCCTCACTTACTGGCAGGATCAAGGTGTGTGTTACGAGCAGGTTGAGCCATTCTTGGCTGAGAATAATGGAAATCAGAAAATAATCTCTTTTTTGCCCCCTAGTGAAAAATGCAGTCAGTTCCTACAACTCCAGAAGGTTATGCTTATATTGGATTGAAATAGCACCTGGTTATCTCACCTTTAAAAGATTTGATTTCTTTTAGATTTTGGAACAGAACACTCATGTTGTACTCTTTTGTAAAGGAAATCTAGTTTTTAGATTTTGTTAATTTAGTTTATTAGATTTGTTATGATTGCCCACTCCAAAAGTCTCTAGGCAACTTATAAAATCCTCTCTCCCTCCCCAAAATAATTAAAACCCACATAAATGGGCAGCCCAGACTAAATCAGATAGCACAGTAAACGGCATAAAAATATGTCAGGGGCCCCATCAATATCTAACATCCACAACTAATTGCAGATCTGGGAGCAGAGGGGTGGGCCTCACTCAACAAGGAAGGCACACTTCCTGTGTCTCACAAGATGGCATTGTTTAATTGAAGGGACTTAGAATATATCTACTCTGCCTGAATGTATCAGCAGGCAGAAACATTAGTTGACAAGCATCTTTTTTTAAAATACCGGTAGTTATGGAAGTAAATTCGATTATCAAATGCACATTAAGACCATTTTACACCCACCCACCCACCCACATACATACACCCACCCACACACCAGACATAACTGAAGAAAAATTCAGACTCATAAATCTCAGCAAGTGTATGCACTGTTGTAGCCCCACTTGTAGGAAAGAAAACACCAAAGGGAGAAGGCTTAAAAACCCTGAAGTCCAGGTGGACTTCTGAACAGGGTGGAAAAGGTAGACAAGTAATATTTGTCTTTCCCTTCTTTCTATCCCTACTCTTTTTAAAACAATGTTTATTCTCATTGGAAACCACAAGAGGAAATGGTCTACTAAACATAGAGAGTAAAGCTAGTATTTGGTTTATATATGTAGATCAGAAGCATTTTGGATCCCAAACTTTCTCTAATGCCTGCCTTTTCCCCCCATCTAGCACCAAAGCTGTGTGAAAGTAAAGGTACAGGCCACAAAGTTTTATGAAAGACTTGGAAGGGCATCTGAATTTAGATGTTAAAGGACAGATTCTGCTTCTCTGGGCTCTCAGAGGATGAGACCATATAGATCCTAACACATTCCTAGAGAGCCTAGTATATTTTCAGTGTTACTGTATTACTTATAGTGGTACCTCGGTACTCATCCTTAATTGGTTTCAGGAGGTGCAATAAGTAAAAAAGAGGAGTATCAAACAAACCATGTGACTTACCATGTCACCCTTTGTTTTGGCTGGGAAAGACTTCCTTTTCCTGTGTCAGCAACCTTCTCAGCATGGCTGATTTCCTGTCTGTCCTCTGCAGCTATCCCCATTTCCTGTTGCAGTATGTTGAGTACCAAACAAATGATGAGTGCCAGGACAACATTTTTGCATCAAAATGCTTTGAGTACCAAATTAAAGCAGTCAAGTACTGAGGTTTTATTATGTGTGCATGTTTTTTCTCCCCACTCTTGTAGTTTTGTTCTGGTTTTAATACATGATAGTTTACCTTAGTTTTACAATGTAGCTTTTGTCATTCTTGGTATTTTTTTGTACTTTAAAATTTTAAAATTTTAAACAGATAATCAGAGTTGGAAGGGACCTTGTAGGTCAACTCCCTGCCCAAGTGGAAGACCCTACACCATTTCTGACAAATGGCAGTCCAATCTCTTCTTGAAAGTTTCAAATGATGGTGCTCCCACAACTTTTGAGAGCAAGCTGTTCCATTGGTTGATTGTTCTGTCAAAAAGTTTCTCCTTATTTCCAGGTTAAATCTCTCCTTGTTCAGTTTCCATCTATTATTCCTTGTCTGGCCTACAGGTGTTTTAGAAAATAGCTTGACCCTTTCCTCTCTGTGGCAGCCCCTCAAATATTGGAAGACTGCTATCATGTCTCCCCTGGTCCTTCTCTTCACTAGACTACCCAGGCCCAGTTCTGGTAACTGTACTTCATATGTTTTAGCCTCCAGTCCCCTAATCATCCTGGTTGCTCTTCTCTGTACTTTTTCTAGAGTCTCAACATCTTTTTTATAATGTGGTGACCAAAACTGGATGCAGTACTCTAGGTGTGGTCTTACTAAGGCTTTATAGAGTGGTATTAGTACCTCACTTGATCTTGATTGCATTCCTCTGTTAATGCAATTTAGGATTGCATTAGCCTTTTTGGCTGCTGCTGCACACTGCTGGCTCATATTTAGCTGGTTGTCTACTAAGACTCCAAGATCTCTCTCACAGTTACTGCTATTGAGCCTGGTTGCACCCAGTCTATATGTGTACTTTTGGTTTTTCTTGCCTAAGTGTAGGACTTTACTTTTCTCTACATTGAATTTCATTTTGTTAGATATGGCCCAGTGTTCTAGTCTGTCATGATTCATCTGCATCTTGAGCCTATCTTCTTGGGTGTTAGCTATTTCTGCCAGCTTAGTATCATCTGCAAATTTGGTAAGTTCCCTTCTATTCCCTCATCTAAGTCATTGATGAAGATATTGAAGAGTACTGGGCCTAATACAGAACTTTGTGGCACCCCACTGCTTACTTCTCTTCTTGTAGATTTAGACCCATTAAAGACTACTCGTTGGCTACTGTTTGTCAGCCAGTTGCGAGTCCATCTGGTGGTGATGCTATCTATCCCACTTTTTTCTAGCTTACCAAGAAGTAGATTGTGGTCTACTTTGTCAAATGCCTTGCTGATATCTAAGTATATTATGTCCACAGAATTTCGCTGGTCTTCTAATTTAGTCATTATGTTGAAGAATGAAATAAGATTGGTTTGGCATGGTCTGTTTTTAACAAACCCATGCTGACTGCTAGTTATTACTTTGCTTATTTCTATATGTTGGCAGATATGTTTTTTATTATCTTTTCCAGTATCTTCCTGGGTATTGATATTAGGCTGATTGCCCTATAGTTTCCTGGGTCTGTTTTTTCCCCTGTTTTGAAGATGGGAACCACATCAGCTCTTTTCCAGTCCTCTGGTAGTTCACCGGGGCTCCAGGATTTTTGCAAGGTGTGGTGCAGTGGTTCTGAGATGACCTCTGCCAGTTCCTTTAAAACTCTGGGATGTAATCCATCAGGCCCTGGTTCTTTGTGTTTATCAAGGTCAGACAGGTGTTCTCTTACTATTTTTTTGCTTATTTTAACTTTTATTTCTGGTCTGTCTTTTGCAGTTATGTTTTTGGTGGGTTGAGCTATAGTTTCTTTTTGCGTGAAGACCGATGAAAAGAATGAGTTAAGCAGTTCTGCTTTCTCTCTGTTGCCTGTTACTTCCTTGCCGTCTTCTCTCTTTATCAGCATGCCATTCCAATAAAAACAAACAAACAAATATGGTCAGTTGGGTCACAGGGAACAGTTGAATGACCGTGAAAGAATAATAGTTGAGTTGAATGGATGTTGCTTGATAACGTAGGAGCCTCATGGCTTCACAAAGGAATTTTGGATCTAGATTACATAGTCAATCTCTGACCTGCCTTGAGAACCTTCTGCTACTCATCACAGATGAAAACATTACCTGGTGTAAATATTTGCCCATAGCCTTATCTGTTAACATAATTGAGGCAAGCAATGCAGACATTTAAGATTTGCTACATACAAAACTTTTATCTGCTGCACAGAACAGCACAGAAACTTCTCTCTGCTGGCAGAGGTAGACCTTTACTCTTTCCAAACTTTCTGAGTCATCTCTGTATTAACATAGTCTTATGCACATTTATGTCCTACCATATAAATCCCCCCCATGTAGAATAAGTTTAGAAGCAATGATGCACTGAAATTGAACTCCATGTCTGGTGAAGGAGATTACTTAAATGTATGATAAGTTTGCAGTTCTTAAAAATCTGACATTTTGAATCTCATGGTTATTTGGTAAAAAACCCCAACATTGATAGTTTATTTATGACCAAACCTCTATTTAATTGTCTCTAAATGAGATGGGCAGCACATGAATCCTATAGATAGATAGATAGATAGATAGATAGATAGATAGATAGATAGATAGATAGATAGATGATAGATAAATTTTGGGCATACTAAAGAAAGTGTGCCAGAGAGAACTTAAAAACAAAATCCATTCATTGCTGGAGGAAATAACTGATCAGTTTTCCAAGGCAGTGGTTAAATATCTGTGCTATTTAGCTAAGATTTGCTGTGACTGTGAGATTTGAGTATTGTAGTAGAGTAGATGGTTGTTTCTTGAAGCACAGCCTGCAAGTACTTGATGTAATGCAACTGCTATCATTCTTTCTATAATGTAGGTTACTGAAAGAGTTGTACTGCCGTCCAAATCTCATATCCCCAAAGATCTTCAAGTTAAAACACAGCCTTGCCCTTTGAGGGCAGTGTACTCTATTTATCAACAATACATATTTTATAACTTCACAACTCAATTTGTATCTCTGCAGGTTGTTCAGGCCAAAAGTCTTTCTGCAGATATAATATTTGTAATGCACAACTTGTTTACTTTTCAGAAGTGTTGACTAATACAGGTATTCTCAGATTCTTTCTGTTGTAACATGCTAATTCAGGTGATTTAGTCTCACGACTTTCTAGTAGCTAAACTAGACAAGGATACTTATGAAAAGTTTAGGCATGGATGCATTTTATTTGCTGCATTACAAAAAAATACCACCCCCTTCATAAAACTTAAGCAGATTTGCTGGTAACTTCAATAACAGGGCATAAAGGACTAGAAATAATGGTTTGACCATAAAGAATCTTTGAATGCATAGTAGTAGGGAAGAAGTACTTTTAAATTTGCATGAACCCATTATTTTTCTTCTGTTATTGAAGGAAACCAATATTTTGGACTTCTATGCAAGATGATGCTTTAATTCTCCATTAATGGCACTCTTAAAGCAGCAATACTTTTTATCTACTCGGGGAGAAGAGTGAGTTGCTTTAATAAAAAGCAGGGAACTGTATTTCCCAAGAGGTACATTCTCACTTTGTCCAAATACAAATGTGTTATGCCCCTAATGTTTAGCTCTTCAAGCTCTGCTTTCAACTTGTCTACTTGTCGGTGATGGTAAATATGGTTGCCAGTTTTGTTTCTTGTTGTTCTAAAATCCTAAAGTTAGAAATTGTCACTTAGGCCACAAAATTCAACCCTCATGCTCAGTAAAGGAATTCAAATTTATTAAATGTATAGTCTGTCTACTTCCACTCCAACTTTGGATAATGTACAACATAAGGCAATTAAAATAGATTATCTAAGATGATCTATTCAAACATATGGAAAAAGAAATCAACACCACTAAGATAAACATCCCACAAGGGATCTACTAACCACTTCAGTCCAAGACCTAGGGAAGAATCAGGTTTTAAGAGCTCATTCAAATAGGGCCCATTCAAATCTCTGGAGGGACATTGTTGCAGATGGCAGGTATGGCTACTGAGAAGGCCTGATTCCTGGATCTCATTAGGTGATACTACTTCATCAATATCACCTGAAGCATAGTGACTGTTCCAAATTGTACAGGGCAGGCTGGAGCTATGGAAATCAGATGATCCTTCAAATATCCGGGCCATATACCATGAGAAGCTTTATATACAGGTGAAACTCGAAAAATTAGAATATTGTGCAAAAGTTCATTTATTTCCGTAATGCAACTTAAAAGGTGAAACTAATATATGAGATAGACTCATTATATGCAAAACAAGATAGGTCAAGCCATGATTTTCTAATTTTTCAAGTTTTACCTGTATGATCTATGTGAATTGCACTTAGATGCCTATTGGCATTCTGTACAGCTCACAAAGCAGTGTGTTGCATGAGCAAATGATGACTAAAACTACCCATGTGGCTGTATTCTGGAAGAGCTGCAACTTCTGAAAGGTATTCAAAAGCTTCCCACATAGATCACATTGCAGTAGTCCACATGCAAAGTGACCAAAACATGTACAACTGTCCCAAGATTCTCCATTTCCTGATAAGAAACAATTGGTGCACTAAATATCTGTGATTGAGATTCTCAATCATCCAGAGCGTAGTGTC
The DNA here is from genome assembly GCA_009733165.1 of Naja naja. Lineage (NCBI taxonomy): Eukaryota > Metazoa > Chordata > Lepidosauria > Squamata > Elapidae > Naja > Naja naja. The sequence goes on along the minus strand of CM019149.1, from coordinate 89,426,253 downwards.
CCAAAGATGCTTTTCAAAAGACAACTGTACTTTCTTGTTTTTTTCCCCCCTTGAAAATGTTTTGTTTCTCACCCAAGAACTGAAGAAGTTTCTTGGAGGAGAAGCAAAATGTTTTTCAAAGGAAAAAAAAAGTCCAATTGATTTTTGAAAAGCATCTTTGGGACAATTGGTGCACTAGATAAATTTGTGCAAAGGCATCCCTATCAGATGGCTGTTGGAATTCTCTTTATGCTGAAAACCTGCCCAATGTAGGTGGATGAGAATTCATTTGAAATCATTTAAAAAAAATAGTTGGTCAAAATTAGCAACATTCCTCACTAATGGAATGGAGATGTGTGTCTGCTCACTGCTTGCTTCCATATTTCAACTTCACCAATATTGCTACTTTGAAAATGCTGCTTCTATGTATGGCCCACATTCCCTAGTATTTGCCTCTTTTCCATTTGTGGTCAGCGTTGTGTAATAATGGGATATAATAGCAAGGATTCCAGTTTGGGATGAGGAATGCAACAGAATGGGTGGATATGGTCCAATGACAATGATTTTATTTGGTAATGCTTTTCTTCTAGAAGACACCAATGTCTGTCACTTACTATAAATTGAAATAACTAACCCTTAGACCAGAACCTAACTTCAGAGCCTTAGTTGGTATGTAAAAATATTCCATTTAAAATCAGCAGTAAAGCTAACATGAAAGTGCCAATAAATAATATATGCAAAGCATGTTTTTTTATCAATATATAAAGAAAGCGTGGAGTTATGAAGCTATTGAAAACAAGCATTAGGAGATGTAATGAAGCAGGAATTAGAACAGCACAGGTCCTCTGGCCATTATAAATGAGAACACCAGGTACCTTGAGAACAGGAAAACTGATGAGTACAGTCTGTTCAGGAGAGAAGGAGGGAAATTTCCCCCAGGAACACATTTCAAATTACTTATTTATGAACTGATGAACTGGGAGACCACCTATAGAGAGACAGGAGCAAGCAGCCTGCTGCAGACAGCTACACAACTCCCAACTAATTGTGCTGCTGTTGTCTGTTAAAACTCCTGCTCTCCAGCTGGGCTTTGGAGGCACAGAATCTAGGCATCAAGTCAAAGTCACACTTTTCATTCTCTCTGGGACAAATATATATACATGCAAATTTTAATCTGGCAGATTCCTTAGGCAAGAGTCCAAGAAACAACAGCTTCAGTCTTGCCAATTGTAAGAGGACGCCAGGGTGTGTAGAAGAGGAGCTTTCCATACTGATAACACCACCAATACAGAATTCCCTCCCCTCTAAAAGTCATGGGAAAAGTCAAGCCAGAGGATCCAGAATTCAGGAATATATTTACAAAATTGTAGTTGCTTGGAAGCTTTTTCCCATTCTCATCAGTATGTTTTGTTTCTATTAGGGTGGAGCATGAAACTTGCTTCTGAACATTCATCTTAACTGTTGTGACAATGCCTGGAAATTAATCACTCTCCTGATTTAGGGACAAAGGAATATCAAGAAATCAACCGCAGCATTAGAACCAATTCTTTCCCTTCTTCCAACAGATAGATTTCATATTTGTTTCTTAGTTATTATTTAATATTTCTGCCTACATACTTTGATTCTGACAATGATTGGATTTTGCTTAAATTCTTGTTTCGTTTTATTATTTTATTTCATTTTATTTTGATTTCACAAGAAGCTTAAATATTCTTTGATATTGTTATCTGTGTAAAGTTAAGGAATGGAGGAAGAACAAAAGAGGTAGCCATCCAATAAGTAATTCCAAAGACAGGTTTGATAGTTGACCAAACTATTTACAGTCATAAACTAGGAAGTAGTCACATTTTTCATACAAAGCTGGAGCAGCAAGAATGTACAGTCTGATACAAATCAGATTCAGACTGGATGGTCTTTGGGATATGTTTTCCAGATATTTTAGATGGTTAATACAGATCAATTGTAGGCAGTTACAGTGGGTGCAAGTTTTCTGATGAGTGCTAATCTTTCTGAATTTTTACAAATGTAAAATAAGATACAAAAGAATCAACAGTACTGTATCTAAGAATAATTGGTCCCATTACTACAGAATAATTTTCACAGCACTCCCTCAGTGTCCAATGATGTCTGCCTGAAAATGACTTAATCCTACTCAGAACTGGTGTTAAAATAACCTGTCATCCATTCTGCTATGTGGTGCTGTATATTAAAAGGAGAAGAATGGGGGTGGGGTGGGGTGTAGAAGAGAATGAAAAGAGAAATATCCATGGGCTTCAATCATTTGGAAGAAATCATGATTTTTTTCAGAAGACTGTCTATTGATAGCATTTACACTATTGAAAGATGACAGTTACAATGTAGAAGGGTGGCATAATGCATTGCCAGCTACTAGGAAATTCTGTATCACTTTTGGGCTATTGAGTTATCAAATTAATGTCAAAGTAATTGTCATTTGTGAGTATAACTGCCAGGATAACTACATTTAGATTAAAAAAAACATACTGCCTTTTATCAGTCTCATAAACTGTTCTCATTTTCGAAAAAGTTTTATGAAGTCAATTAAATACTTCTTTTCATCAGATAAATTGATTCTCTTTATTTTAACCAGTAAAGATATCTTGATAATTTCATGAAAACAGAATCAATTGTATTTGTGCTAATCATTAACATCCACTAGTTTACCAGCTATAATTTTATTTATCTTTTCACTGAAAAAATCTATAAAGCAGCAAGACAAACAGGCTTATGATCAGACCAAACTAAAAATCAACTACACACAAAATGATAATCCAAATGGCATTAAAAAAATGAAATAAACACAAATCATAAATTACAGCAATAAATTTAAAAGCTAAATGGTGGTTTAGATAAAGTAAAAACAATCTCAAATCAAGCTCAGTGTCTATGGCTATATGACTACGTTCTTGTATTCTCTTAACAACTTTTTAAAAATATCCTTGCTTTTTTCCAGGAAATATAGCTTTATGATTCTTTAACGATGTCCCATCCAAGTATAAACCAGGACTGATTCTGCTTAGCTTCCAAGCCTATATTAAGGAAATTGTTGATGCTACTTGTTCAGATTGTTCAGATTAACAATCTCACACCCACATTGGATGAAGGAAGAGCTGGATAATGTTGGATGTGCCTTCCCAATACCAACTCTAAATATTTTCCTTATGGTCTGAGTGTTCAGTGCTATGATGAGAGGCAGCCTGTATCACTGAGCTTTGATATATTATATCACCTTGAATTATTATGTCCAGTTCTGGACATTGAATAGAACAGAACAGAACAGAACAGAACAGAATAGAATAGAATAGAATAGAATAGAATAGAATACTTTATTGGCCAAGTGTGATTGGACACACAAGGAATTTGTCTTGGTGTAAATATTCTCAGTATACATAAAAGAAAAGATACATTTGTCAAGAGTCGAGAATCATAAGGTACAACACTTAATGATAGTCGTAGGGTACAATAAGCAATCAAATCATACTAGGAAACAGTCAACATAAATCATAAGGATACAAGCAACAAAGTTACAGTCCTACAATCACAAGTGGGAGGGGATGAGTGATAAGGAGTGATGAGAACATTAACAGTAATAGTAGTGCAGACTTTGTAATAGTTGAACAGTGTTGAGGGAATTATTTGTTTAGCAGTGATGGCTTTTGGGAAAAAACTGTTCTTGTGTCTAGTTGTTCTGGTGTGCAGTGCTCTACAGCGTCATTTTGAGGGTAGGAGTTGAAACAGTTTATGTCCATGATGTGAGGGGTCTGTAAATATTTTCACAGCCCTCTTTTTGACTTGTGCAATATACAGGTCCTTGATTGAAGACAGGTTGGTAGTAATTGTTTTTTCTGCAGTCCTAATTATCCTCTAAAGTCTGTGTTTGTCCTGTTGGGTTGCAGAACCAAACCGGACAGTTATAGAGGTGCACATGATAGACTCAATAGTTCCTCTTTAGAACTGAATCAACAGCTCCTTAGGCAGTTTGAGATTTCTGAGTTGGTGAAGAAAGAACATTCTTTGTTGTGCTTTTTTGATGACATTTTGTTAGGTGTCTATTTTAGGTCATGTCATATGGTAGAACTTAGAAATTTGAAGGTCTCTACTATTGATACCATGTTTTCTAGTATTCTAAGAGGTGGTAGTATGGGAGGGTTTCTTCTAAAGTCTACCACCATTTCTACAGTTTTGAGTGTGTTCAGTTCCAGATTGTTCTGGTTACACCATGAGGTAAGTTGTATAACCTCCTGTCTGTATGCGGATTCATCGTTGTCTCGAATGTTCTTTAAAAGTGTTCACAAACTAGAACAGATGCAAAGAACTACAATGAAAATGATCAGCAAACTAGAAGTTATCCAATTAGGAGAAGATAAGGGAATTAGGTATATTTAGCCTTGAGTAACCAAAGAAATGTCACACAAAAGAGGGCCATGATCTAGTCCATACATAAGTTTGTGCTTCTTCAAAAAAAAAAAAAACCAAAGGAATAATATACATCTACTACATCCAGTGATTGATTCTGACTGAATGTTAGAAAAATGTTCTAGTGATAAGAGCTACTTGAGAGTGGAAGACAATGAATTTGTTCAACCAGGAGCTGACCTGCCAACTGTTGGGCATGATTTAATTTGATCCCGGCACTGAACAAGGGATTAGAGGATTTGATTACGTAAATAACCCCTTTCAACTATATGATTTTATGATTGATCTCAATCCTACTGTTGGGAGATGAGAACACTTAAACTGCTTATTAATGTCATTGGGCTCCAACATCATGTATATTGTGATTGAGTGGAATTAATCGAATCCATATTTACATTAAGGACAATCATGGCATGATTGAATATCTACATTAAGTAGGGCTTGGGAGATGAGCATTATCACAGTGCAGAAAATACTTAGCTCTGTTTATAGCTGATTCAGGTTTGTTGTGGAAGTGTTAAATCAATGTTATGAATCAATAATGAAAAAGGGAAAAACCAATACATTGACTCTCATATCTTGACAATATGGAGGATGCACAGATCACTGTTGATCTGCCTAGGAAGGCAGTATTTATTTATTCAGATTGGGATTATATTATCTTCCAAAACGAAAGGACCAGCTTCAGAGTTTAAGAGCTCTTTCTGGTCCACCTTTGTTGTTAGGATTTATGTTGCACTGTTTTCATGGTGTATGTTTTACTAATTGATGCTGGTGTATCAACTCTAATCCTTGTGGAATAAAACCAACTTAGTTATGTTTTTTCCAGTCTTTTATGTGGAATTAGTTATACTTAATTCACATTTTAGCTACTGGGTTAATTTAAGGCTGGCTGTAAGAAAGACATCTTCAAGTAGAATAGAATAGAATAGAATACTTTATTGGCCAAGTGTGATTGGACACACAAGCAATTTGTCTTGGTGTAAATACTCTCAGTATACATAAAAGAAAAGATACATTCATCAGGAGTCAAGAATCATAAGGTACGACAATGATAGTCATAGGGTACAATAAGCAATCAATCATATGAGGAAACAGTAAGTTATAAATCGTAAGTATACAAGTGACAAAGTTACAGTCATGCAGTCACAAGTGGGAGGGGATGGGTGATAAGGAATGATGACAAGATTTAACAGTTATAGTAGGGCAGACCTTGTAATCATTAGTATCATTAACTATTGTTTAATTTCAAAGCATTAGAACTTGATGGTCTAATTGCTGTTCCCTGTTGGAATGTCTACACTTTCTCCAGGTAACTCATATAGAATTTTGTTCTTTCAGTTTTTTTCTGCAGTCACTTTCAATGGTGTATTTATGAATGTAGGTACATACGTATGCATGTATGTATTTGTTTAGGTCTTCTGTTACTTTTTGGTGTAGGTATTAGTTTATTGTTGATATAGTGGATATGTCACTTTTTCACTTTTCAAATTGTTTTCAAATTTTGTGTTTTCTTGAATGGTTATGAAACAATTGTTCCATTCAAGACCTGTTGACATTACAATACCCTTTCTTCTGTTGCTCTGGATTTCATAACTGATATAAAGTTAACTTTGGTCTATCAAGTGCATAAATTCGATTTTAATTTGGTTTTATACTTGTATTTTGGCTTGTTTAGTTTAATTTCTTTTTAACTAATTTATTGTTCTGTGTTTTTATCTGTGAGCCACCCCGAGTCCTTACTGGAGAGTGGCGGCATACAAGTCAAAACAAACAAACAAATAAATAAATATGGTTTCACATGGCAATATGGGGAAATCCGAGTGTTTCTAGAATTTCTAATTTACCAAATGTAATAAAATTCGTGCTGGGGAACAAGTGTATATTCCTTTTTACAAAATGTATTTTTTGTAAAAAAAAAATTATAAATGATGTGTGCATTGTATACATTTGAAATATTTGAGAATGAAGGTGCTGCCTTAAACACTTGCTTATGTAGCATCATCCCCAAACATATACTGGTTGTTTAGTCTTTCAAGAGCTATCATTAAATAGATACATAGGGCCCACACCTATAGCTAGAAAAGATAAAGAAAGAAGAAAAAACATGGTTGTATTCTGAGTGACAATGCTGTTGAGAGAACTTTGAGACGTTTTAAAAACATAATTAACCAGCAGAGGAAAAAATTGTACATATTGAGGAATTCAGACTTTTCAGGAATAATAAAGAGCATATTGTATTTTTTCTGGCAATTAATTTTTCTGGAGGCAAGAGCCTTACAAGTAGGAATTTTCAGAGTCCTAGGCTTTGCAAAGCTGCATGAGAATAGAGTACTACAGTATCATACAATTATAAAAAATGAATTCTGGCAATTGTATTTGCTGGATTGTCCTTTCCCGAAAATAATGTGACAGAGGCAATGCAAAAGAGAGGGACTCCTATGCCAGAAGTACAATGCTTGAATGTGGGCATGCGTGTGTGCATGCATGCATGCACTCACGCACAGACAAACAATCATCCCACCCCTCAAAATCCTCTGAGCCAGGTCAGGAACAAATTTGTTGGCTGAAAATATAAAATTAGTAGATCTATTGCAACTGATTTCAGTAAATTATTTAAAAAGTTTATTTTCCCATAGTGAATAAGAGATGGGTCCCAGAAGGAAAAACAATACTGCTGTGTGATGTAGAAAAACATATATGAGGATTGGCTATGTCAATGGGAAAATCAATTCATTAATGGCATGATTGGTACTGGAATGGATGCGTACTGGAGAGGTCACTGGATAGAATAATTGATTTTCTAAAACTTTGTTTTATGAGTGATGAAGTCAGGTTTGCAAATATCCTTGGAGGAATGGATTCCAACAAGGAACGAGGAAATTGCATCTGAGTTTGGAGAATGCAGGGTATTTCATTGGATAAGGTACTGCAGCAGAGAAAAGTTTAGTCTATGTTACACCTTAATTTAAAACATAAACAAAACAACATACTTAGCAAACATCATCATCATCATCATCATCATCATCATCATCATCATCATCATCATCATCACAAGCCATCAGAATGAATGTAATCAAAGCCAGAATGGAAAAATCTGCTGATGACCCCAAATGCAGACTCTGCAAAGGAGCAGACGAAACCATCAATCACATACTGAGCTGTTGCAAGACAATCACTCAGACTGACTACAAACATCGTCACAACACAGTCGCTCAGATGGTCCACTGGAACTTATGTCACAACTACCATCTGCCTATAGCAAAGAACTGGCGGGATCATAAGCCTGAAAAGGTGGTCGAAAAAGAGCATGCAAAACTACTGTGGGACTTCCGAATACAGACTGACAAAGTTTTGCAACACAATACCCTGGATATCACAATTGTGGAGAAGAAAAAAGTGTGGATTGTCGGCATTGCCATACCTGGTGACAGCAGAATCGATGAGAAACAACTTGAAAAAGTCACCAGATATCAGGACTTGGGAATCGAACTGCAGAGACTCTGGCATAAACCAGTGCAGGTGGTTCCAGTGGTACTTGGCACATTGGGTGCTGTGCCTAAAGACCTAGGCAAGCACTAAAAGACAATTGGCACTGACAAGATCACCATTGGTCAGTTGCAGAAGGCCACCTTACTGGGATCTGCTCGCATAATCCGCTGATACATCCGCAGTCCTAAATGTTTGGGAAGTGTTCGACTAGTGATTTGTGATACGAAACCCAGCATAGTTATCTCGTTTGCTGTGTATACTGTCATTTTTATGTATAATAACAACAACAACAACAACAACAACAACAACAACTACAGTATTGAAAACAAATGGCTAATTCCTGGATGAAAATTCAGTGGATAACAGTTCTTCCTCCTTTGTTAAAAGATTATTCTCATATATTCTTTTCTTTCTTTCTTTCTTTCTTTCTTTCTTTCTTTCTTTCTTTCTTTCTTTCTTTCTTTCTTTCTTCTTCTTTCCTTCCTTCCTTCCTTCCTTCCTTCCTTCCTTCCTTCCTCCCTCCCTCCCTCCCTCCCTGACTTTTCCATGGGAAAACTACATTGGAGGACAAATCCAGTTAGGGTTGGATTAAGTCCTCATGAATTTGGGGAGTAAAATAGATATTGTCAATAGATTCTGAGACCATGGATATGGTTAGAAGGGCTCTGACTTTTTGAGATCTCCTTTTCTGAGTTTCATTGGAAAATACATGGAAAATCTCATTGGGGGCAAATGTTAGGGTTAGGCCCCTCTAAGATCGGTTCCTCCTCTGTGTTAGGGTTAGGGCTTGGGTCATACTTACCCAAAATCTCCAAACGAAATAGCAGAGACCATTGTGAGAACAGAATGCTGAGTGAGCTGCTTTAAAGATTAGGTGGGCTGAAAAGTGATCCAGAAAGTAAACGAAATCAAGAATATTGCAGGACCTGAGCTAAGGTGGTGGGAGCCCCTTGTTCACTTTGTGACATATGCTGTGGTGTTGTTGCAGTGGTAGGATTCAAAATTTTTTACTACCGGTTCTGTGGGCATGGCTTGGTGGGTGTGACAGGGTAACGATACTGCAAAATCCCATTCCCTCCCCACCCCACTAACCTGCTTTCCAGCTCCGTTCTCCTGTGCAGGGCAACAAAAAGACCCAGTTGATCAGCTGGGACTCGGGAGGCAGAGAATAGATGGGGTTGGGGCCAGTCAGAGGGGGTATTCTGAACTACTCAAAATTTCCGCTACCAGTTCTCCGAACTACTCAAAATTTCCACTACCAGTTCTCCAGAACTGGTCAGAAGCCTCTGAACACCACCTCTGTGGTGACCAGATTGCTGTCTTGTTTAAAGTTTTCTATTTTGATTGTATATTTGTCATTTTGCTTTCTATGTTATATTGTGAGCTGCCCAGAGTGGATACAGAGTGAGGTGGTAAATCAAATTAATAAATAATGCTATGATGCCATTGGAATAGCTGACTGTATGTCAGCATTCCCAAAAGATTTTCCATGATCTGAATGCAGGAAAGGAACTCATCAGGAGGTATTTGGGATCACCCAGTGTAAAACATTTGATTGTAAAGCAGTTGTTAGACATGCAAATGAATTTCCCTTCCATGCTGTGCTTAAGGAGATTTGAAATGTGCATTTCCTCCTTTAGATTCTGTTTCATGCCCAAACAACACGGTTACATTTTATATTTTCTGCCCCAAAGGTACAGAAAATGACCATTTAAAGGTCTGTTTAGCATAACCTTGCTGTGCTAAGATCCCTGCTGCCAACTGTCTTACATCTTGTTTCCTAACTAGAGAATTATTTTCAATTTACCTAGATGCTACTGCTTTAAAATAAGTTACCAATTCCCTCAATCATCCAGTAATGACTACAGAAATCTATCATCTATCTGTCTACCTACCTACCTACCTACTTATCTATCTATCTATCTATCTATCTATCTATCTATCTATCTATCCATCCATCCATCCATCCATCCATCCATCCATCCATCCATCCACCCATCCATCCATCATCTATCACAGGGGTGGCGAACAAGTTTGACTCAAAGAGCCGCAATTTTAAACTGTGCGAGTCAGAGAGCCACACCACGCTCGCTGGCTCGTGCAGTTGTTTCCGAGGGATGGGAGACGGGATGACGCAGCCGGGGGCGGGACTACGCGCTCGGAAATCTCTCCTCAGAGATCCCTCCTCAGAAGCAGCATAACAAAATTCAAACGTGGCAAAGAGCCACAGTATACAAAATAATATAATATAATAATAATATAATAATAATATAAGAGGCAAAGAGCCGCATTCATTTTGGCCGGAAGCCGCATGCGGCTCGAGAGCCGCGTGTTCGCCACCCCTGATCTATCATGTTCTCCATTCTTCCTACTAGGAACTAGATATCCCATTTGATTCATCTAATGTGTATATAAATAAAAACTTTGGAATGCACTTTATGGCAGTAAGTCATGCAAAAGTTTATAACATTGTATATAAAGACACCTTGATACATTACACATAATATTCATGATGCATTTAAAGAGACAAGTCTAGAGGTTCAAGGCTGAACATTTCACATATCAGAAACATAAATTTTGTTCAGTTTTTCATAGCTAGCACAGGAGCAGCATTGTCTCTAATTCATAGCAGGATCATCAATGTAATATAGAGGAATGCCATTCAAACATCAGAATTTACTGTCTTAATCAGCTGTCAGAAAAAAAGCTGTTCAATGTTCTTATACAGATAAAGCCTGAATCTGGAGAATATTAGCCAGCATATTTCAAGCCCTCTCTTGCCCTTGTGCTCCCTCTTCGTTGTGATTAATCTCCCATTCTGCAGCTGCTGCTGGCATTGTTCACCATTTGGGCTGGCTGTCACCATTACTTTAATTTCCAGGTGCTGATGGGCATGGGCACATAAATTGGCCAACCTGAGTTCACAACATGACAGTATAGCATGACACTAAAATGAAAATGACTGGTTGGCTGGAACAAAACAACAGAGCCACAGCATGGGTGGGGATGGGGAATTAAAGAGGCGCTAAAGACCAGAAAGTAAGAAGTCCTGGTAGATGGTGGCAGATGAGTTGACTGCAAGATGATCAGACATTACTTGACACCAGCTCTTTCCATCTCTAGCTACTCTAACCTCGAATTAGAGATTATGGAGATTATAAATTGATAACTTTTGCAAGGTCTCAGGTTTACTACCCTTCATCTTACCAAAAGAGAGTGCATTATCTTATTTATAAGTTGGTAGATAGATATAATAATACTTCTAAGTACTACCTGAAGATTTGAAGCTATGCAGAGAATTTTGGCAGTTGGATGGACTTTCTTTTTAATGGTGTCAAACAAGCAATGATGTAAAGCAGTGATGGCTAACCTTTTCACATTATGTACCAAAGTGCGCTGCACCCACGATGCAATGTGTGTGTGACTCCCCCCCCACTGCGCATGCATGTGTGACCCTCCTGCATCACATGCCTCTGTGCATGGGCATGCACTCCCTGCATGCTGCATGCTTCTGTGCATGCATGAACATCTCCCATGCACGTATCTCCCCCTGCACATGCGTGGCAGATACCTGACAATCAGCTGGCTGGCGGGGGGCATGTGTGCACATATGCAGTGGGGCTCTTCCAGGCGACCCCTTGTGTGCTGGCAGAAGTGGTTCTGCATGCCATTGGTTCACCATCATGGGTGTAGATGGTTCTGATGCTGTTAAATAAAATGAGGAATACAAATAGTAGCAGCACAGTAAGTTTAAAACCATAGTCTAATTGTAGACTATAGATCTTGCTCATGTGCTTTATGAAAGAATTAGTGAAATATAGTATATAAACATGCCCAGAAGATTATAAAGTACTTTTCTGAGGTTCTTCTCTCTTGTTGGCAAAGTAGAAAATAATGGAAAGATGGACTTGTAGTAATGGTTCTTTTCCATATGGAATGTATATGAGGGCCTGAATAGTGGAATCTATTCCAGGATCAACCTATACCATTGTTTTCCAGGAGTCAGAGAGAAACCGTCTGGAGAGATTCTACTTAGACTGCAAACCTTTCCATAACATGGTGAATCCTTTAGATCTGTAAGAGGCTGCTTCAGTAATCTCAATACAAAGAACAAAGCTTTGACAAAATGGGCAGACAAACATTTAAAAATAAAAATAAAATTAGTGAATAGGTCAGTGCAATGCTGACACAATATGATGTTGAGATGGGTGACAAAATAAATAATAATTAAATTACAGCAAATATGTATCAGCAGAAACATGTTATCAAACCTAGATACCTGAATATTGTGAGCAATTCTGCTATAAAATTTGCAATATTACCAATCATTTGCCACAGCAGCATTGAGGACTGCAAAGTTGTTTATTTGTTTGTATATTTTTACATTAATACTTGGAATAACAAGTTATGAATTCTACAGCAAGATCTTCAGTTTCAGTCTTGTTGCTACAAAACTTTTGGGAACAATGAGTAAAAGGATAAATTTGAAAGACGTCATGTTACAACTATTTATGTCCAATAGCTTTAAGAATTCAATAATTCAGATTTATTAATACTTTTATTTAGTAATACAGTTATTTTAAGAATTAAGTTAGGGGGGTTGAAATTTGAGCTGTGAAACATAGACACAGGAATATAGCCCTTACTTTGTTTGCAGCCTCCCAAATCATCATTGACTGCCTTCGAAATCCAAGAATTGTGCTTTGAGAACACTCCAACTTTCTACAGAAATATTTATTAGTCTTGCCACATTTGTTTTTTGAAGTTGATGTTTCTGTCACAGGATTCTGTTATTTTAGTGCCATATATTGGTTTTCTCCATAGGAAAACAGAAAGCTGCAGTACATGGAAACACTGGATCTTGATCTTTTAAAAATCTCTCAAATGGGGGGAGGGCGGCGCTTGTGTCCCAGTGATACTACGTGCGATTGGGAAGCTCCTGGATCGCCGTAGATATCTTCTCAGCTGGACAGTCCATTTGGACCTAAACCATCCTGAAGAGATGGTGAAGGAAAGCACGTCCTGTCGATCCCAGGGACATCGCAAAGTCTCTGGTTGATCCAGGAGAAGCTCTTTTGCCGGCGGAAAGAGGCAGCCATCAAGCTGCTGAAGCTGGGACAGCTCCAAAAGAAAGGCAAGATCGGATGAAGGTGTGTCGGGTTGGTGAGAGGTTCTTTTTTTTACTTATTTCTGAAGAGAACACCCCAATAACTGGAAAGTGGACTCAAAAGTAAAGAGAACAGTTTATAAGCGGCGAGATTAAGCTTTTCTTAAGATTGTGCTTTTTTTCTTCTTCCTTTATCTCTTCTGGAACTATTTGATTTTAAAAGGGACTGGCTTTTCCTCTATGTAAATAGTCTTTTCTGATGGTCTTTTTCCTTTTTTTTTCCACCAATATTTTTTTGGATTAAACGCTGTTTATGATTTTAAGAACTTTTTAGAAAAGAGAGCAATACCAATGTGCCTTTTCTCTTTTTTCCCCTTTATTCTTGCTCTTGAGGGGAGGATGAAAGTGAAAGCACTGCCATTTAGAGGCTTGGATATACTGTATTCCTTTCTTCTTCATTTGTTTATCTATGTGAGCTGCATTCAAGGACATAGAGTTCCTTCTTGAAAGAGGTAGTGGGTGCAAATGGCCTTGATGTTTTGGATGCTCAAAAGCCTTGGATAACGTGAGTTGGCACTTCATGTTACTACAATTGACAGAAATGGGCTTTGGCAAAAATTTATATGTGCTATTGAGACTATATATTCTGAACAAACTGCAAGGGTTTTGATAAATGGAGAATTGACAGAGCCTATAAATATAAGAAAAGGGACTAGACAAGGCTGCCCACTGTCGCCCCTGTGTTAACCTTAGAAGTGTTAAACAGGTGTATTAGAGAAGATAAACAAATAAAAGGAATGAGATTTAAAAGAGAAGAATATAAGTTACAAGCCTTTGCAGATGACCTGGTATTTATATTAGAGGACCCACTGGAATCAGCGCTTAAGCTAATTGAAAGAATAGAAGAGTATGGAGAAGTAGCAGGATTGAAAATTAATAAAGACAAAACAAAGATATTAACAATATGTTAGCGAGATGGAAGAAAGAATTGGAAGAAGCTTTAGAAATACAGGTCACAAGTAAGGTTAAGTATCTAGGGATATATATTACAGCAAGATGTAGTACACTGAAGGAGGATGATTACATTAAACTTAAACAGCAGATAGCGACAGACTTGGAAAAATGGAAAAACTTACAACTATCGTTGATTGGGAGAATATCAACAATCAAGATGAATGTATTGCCTAGAATTCTATACTTATTCCAGACAATTCCAATCAGATTAGGGAAAGAGTTTTTCGAAGACCTAAATTGAATGATGTTGAAATATATATGGCAAGGCAAAAAAAGCAAGAATAAAACTTAAGTTATTGCAGGATTCAAGATTAAGAGGAGGGTTTGCTTTGCCCAATTGGGAACTATACTATCAGGCGGCAAATTTGATGTGGGTAAAAGATTGGATAACACTAAGGAATACTAGATTATTGACTCTAGAAGGACATGACTTGCTATTGGGGTGGCATGCATTCCTTTGGTATAAGGGAACTAAAACACAAGGGTATTTTAGAAGACATTATATTTGAGAAGCTTTGTTTTTAAACTGGGAGAAGATTAAAAAACAACATTACTTGAAAATTCCAATATGGATATCTACTATTGAAGCCTTTTCATATCCAGTAATATATAAAAAGGAACAAACAGTTAGATATGGTGAGATATTGAATGAAAGGGGTGAACTTAAATCTATGCAAGTGTTGGAAGAACAAGGTATAAAAATGAATTGGTTTTCATATTTGCAAGTACAATCTAGATTTGATAAGGATATTAAAGTAGAAGGTATTTATAACAAGCAGATTGGGCTAGACAAAATATTGATGGGTACTGATGAAAAGGTGATTTTACAAACTCTATGGATATTTTTTAGAAATTAAAATGGAAGAGGAACAAGTTAAAGAAACAATGATTGCTTAGGGGAAAAATTTTGGATATGGGATTGATCTAGAGAAATGGGAAAAATTATGGTCCCAGAATTATAAAATGACAATGTCAACTGCTTATAAAGAAAATTTGTATAAGATGTTTTACAGGTGGCACTTACCCCCGATGAGAATTGCAAGAATGTTTAAGAATAAATCGGATAAATGTTGGAAATGTCATCAGATACCTGGATCATATTACCATATGTGGTGGACTTGTTCGGATGCAAAAAGATATTGGACTAAAATCCACATATGGTTGGAAAAAATGATACAACAACACATAGACTTGAAACCAGAAATATTTTTATTGGGAATTATACCAGATATCTACAATAAAGAGTTGAAATATTTGATTGTAAATGTTTTAACAGCAGCTAGAATTGTATTTGCCAAAAATTGGAAGAATGATAAAATACCTATGCAGGAGGAAGTGATTAGGAAAATTATGGACTGTGCTGAAATGAGTAAATTGACATTTGAAATTAGAGAACAAGAAGATAAACAATTTTACAAGATATGGGATTTGTTTTATCAATGGTTGGATAAAAAGACTTGGTAATGCAATAGACTATATAATTTTGTAATAGAAATATAATAGGCTGATATAAAATATAATGTTGATATATATAACCATTGGATGAAAGTATAACATAAATTTTAGATTAAAAATATATCTCTATATATGATGAAATAAATAGTTTAATTGTACACAAGTAATAATTGATAAATACATAATGTTTTATTGATAATATAAGAAATTTTCTTTTGATAAATTGTGAGTGATGAATATGAAAGGATGACACAAAGGATTTGTAACCAACTGACACACTGTATGTATATATGGAAGATGGTTTTTATGTTTTGTATGTCCTGTTTGTATGTTTGTATCAAAATAAAAACTTTTATAAAAAAAAATCTCTCAAATGGGTTGCTTCACTAGAAAAAGCTAGAAGGACTACATCAGTCCTGTTCCTCCCCAAATGATATACTGTTGCTCTTAACTGCTTTTAGATCTGATGAACTAAATATTGCTACCTAAACATTGTTACTTTTAGTTGCTAACATCAATTAAACAGAACAATGGAGGGTTCTCTTTTAGTCAATTTAGTTAAGTGCCATTGAGTAGAT
>CM019149.1:89265325-89409194 GCA_009733165.1 Naja naja | reverse complement strand
AGAGAATGAAAGAAATATCCATGGGCTTCAATCATTTGGAAGAAATCATGATTTTTTGAAGACTGTCTATTGATAGCATTTACACTATTGAGATGACAGTTACAATGTAGAAGGGTGGCATAATGCATTGCCAGCTACTAGGAAATTCTGTATCACTTTTGGGCTATTGAGTTATCAAATTAATGTCAAAGTAATTGTCATTTGTGAGTATAACTGCCAGGATAACTACATTTAGATTAAAAAAAACATACTGCCTTTTATCAGTCTCATAAACTGTTCTCATTTTCGAAAAAGTTTTATGAAGTCAATTAAATACTTCTTTTCATCAGATAAATTGATTCTCTTTATTTTAACCAGTAAAGATATCTTGATAATTTCATGAAAACAGAATCAATTGTATTTGTGCTAATCATTAACATCCACTAGTTTACCAGCTATAATTTTATTTATCTTTTCACTGAAAAAATCTATAAAGCAGCAAGACAAACAGGCTTATGATCAGACCAAACTAAAAATCAACTACACAAAATGATAATCCAAATGGCATTAAAAAATGAAATAAACACAAATCATAAATTACAGCAATAAATTTAAAAGCTAAATGGTGGTTTAGATAAAGTAAAAACAATCTCAAATCAAGCTCAGTGTCTATGGCTATATGACTACGTTCTTGTATTCTCTTAACAACTTTTAAAAATATCCTTGCTTTTTTCCAGGAAATATAGCTTTATGATTCTTTAACGATGTCCCATCAAGTATAAACCAGGACTGATTCTGTAGCTTCCAAGCCTATATTAAGGAAATTGTTGATGCTACTTGTTCAGATTGTTCAGATTAATCACACCCACACATTGGATGAAGGAAGAGCTGGATAATGTTGGATGTGCCTTCCCAATACCAACTCTAAATATTTTCCTTATGGTCTGAGTGTTCAGTGCTATGATGAGAGGCAGCCTGTATCACTGAGCTTTGATATATTATATCACCTTGAATTATTATGTCCAGTTCTGGACATTGGAATAGAAAAGAAGAGACAAAGACAGAACAGAATAGAATAGAATAGAATAGAATAGAATAGAATACTTTATTGGCCAAGTGTGATTGGACACACAAGGAATTTGTCTTGGTGCAAATATTCTCAGTATACATAAAAGAAAAGATACATTTGTCAAGAGTCAAGAATCATAGGTACAACACTTAATGATAGTCATAGGGTACAATAAGCAATCAAATCATACTAGGAAACAGTCAATATAAATCATAAGGATACAAGCAACAAAGTTACAGTCATACAGTCACAAGTGGGAGGGGATGGGTGATAAGGAGTGATGAGAGAAGTGTTAGTAATAGTGCAGACTTTGTAAATAGTTGAACAGTGTTGAGGGAATTATTTGTTTAGCAGTGATGGCTTTTGGGAAAAACTGTTCTTGTGTCTAGTTGTTCTGGTGTGCAGTGCTCTATAGCGTCATTTTGAGGGAGTTGAAACAGTTTATGTCCATGATGTGAGGGTCTGTAAATATTTTCACAGCCCTCTTTTTGACTTGTGCAATATACAGGTCCTTGATTGAAGACAGGTTGGTAGTAATTGTTTTTTCTGCAGTCCTAATTATCCTCTAAGTCTGTGTTTGTCCTGTTGGGTTGCAGAACCAAACCGGACAGTTATAGAGGTGCACATGATAGACTCAATAGTTCCTCTTTAGAACTGAATCAACAGCTCCTTAGGCAGTTTGAGATTTCTGAGTTGGTGAAGAAAGAACATTCTTTGTTGTGCTTTTTTGATGACATTTTGTTAGGTGTCTATTTTAGGTCATGTCATATGGTAGAACTTAGAAATTTGAAGGTCTCTACTATTGATACCATGTTTTCTAGTATTCTAAGAGGTGGTAGTATGGGAGGGTTTCTTCTAAAGTCTACCACCATTTCTACAGTTTTGAGTGTGTTCAGTTCCAGATTGTTCTGGTTACACCATGAGGTAAGTTGTATAACCTCCTGTCTGTATGCGGATTCATCGTTGTCTCGAATGTTCTTTAAAAGTGTTCACAAACTAGAACAGATGCAAAGAACTACAATGAAAATGATCAGCAAACTAGAAGTTATCCAATTAGGAGAAGATAAGGGAATTAGGTATATTTAGCCTTGAGTAACCAAAGAAATGTCACACAAAAGAGGGCCATGATCTAGTCCATACATAAGTTTGTGCTTCTTCAAAAAAAAAAAACCAAAGGAATAATATACATCTACTACATCCAGTGATTGATTCTGACTGAATGTTAGAAAAATGTTCTAGTGATAAGAGCTACTTGAGAGTGGAAGACAATGAATTTGTTCAACCAGGAGCTGACCTGCCAACTGTTGGGCATGATTTAATTTGATCCGGCACTGAACAAGGGATTAGAGGATTTGATTACGTAAATAACCCCTTTCAACTATATGATTTTATGATTGATCTCAATCCTACTGTTGGGAGATGAGAACACTTAAACTGCTTATTAA
This sequence comes from Naja naja, assembly GCA_009733165.1. Taxonomy (NCBI): domain Eukaryota; kingdom Metazoa; phylum Chordata; class Lepidosauria; order Squamata; family Elapidae; genus Naja; species Naja naja. The sequence continues at coordinate 89,406,701 of CM019149.1, read as the reverse complement.
TGTCATTGGGCTCCAACATCATGTATATTGTGATTGAGTGGAATTAATCGAATCCATATTTACATTAAGGACAATCATGGCATGATTGAATATCTACATTAAGTAGGGCTTGGGAGATGAGCATTATCACAGTGCAGAAAATACTTAGCTCTGTTTATAGCTGATTCAGGTTTGTTGTGGAAGTGTTAAATCAATGTTATGAATCAATAATGAAAAAGGAAAAACCAATACATTGACTCTCATATCTTGACAATATGGAGGATGCACAGATCACTGTTGATCTGCCTAGGAAGGCAGTATTTATTTATTCAGATTGGGATTATATTATCTTCCAAAACGAAGGACCAGCTTCAGAGTTTAAGAGCTCTTTCTGGTCCACCTTTGTTGTTAGGATTTATGTTGCACTGTTTTCATGGTGTATGTTTTACTAATTGATGCTGGTGTATCAACTCTAATCCTTGTGGAATAAAACCAACTTAGTTATGTTTTTTCCAGTCTTTTATGTGGAATTAGTTATACTTAATTCACATTTTAGCTACTAGGTTAATTTAAGGCTGGCTGTAAGAAAGACATCTTCAAGTAGAATAGAATAGAATAGAATACTTTATTGGCCAAGTGTGATTGGACACACAAGCAATTTGTCTTGGTGTAAATACTCTCAGTATACATAAAAGAAAAGATACATTCATCAGGAGTCAAGAATCATAAGGTACGACAATGATAGTCATAGGGTACAATAAGCAATCAATCATACGAGGAAACAGTAAGTTATAAATCGTAAGTATACAAGTGACAAAGTTACAGTCATGCAGTCACAAGTGGGAGGATGGGTGATAAGGAATGATGACAAGATTTAACAGTTATAGTAGGGCAGACCTTGTAATCATTAGTATCATTAACTATTGTTTAATTTCAAAGCATTAGAACTTGATGGTCTAATTGCTGTTCCCTGTTGGAATGTCTACACTTTCTCCAGGTAACTCATATAGAATTTTGTTCTTTCAGTTTTTTTCTGCAGTCACTTTCAATGGTGTATTTATGAATGTAGGTACATACGTATGCATGTATGTATTTGTTTAGGTCTTCTGTTACTTTTTGGTGTAGGTATTAGTTTATTGTTGATATAGTGGATATGTCACTTTTTCACTTTTTCAAATTGTTTTCAAATTTTGTGTTTTCTTGAATGGTTATGAAACAATTGTTCCATTCAAGACCTGTTGACATTACAATACCCTTTCTTCTGTTGCTCTGGATTTCATAACTGATATAAAGTTAACTTTGGTCTATCAAGTGCATAAATTCGATTTTAATTTGGTTTTATACTTGTATTTTGGCTTGTTTAGTTTAATTTCTTTTTAACTAATTTATTGTTCTGTGTTTTTATCTGTGAGCCACCCCGAGTCCTTACTGGAGAGTGGCGGCATACAAGTCAAAACAAACAAACAAATAAATAAATATGGTTTCACATGGCAATATGGGGAAATCCGAGTGTTTCTAGAATTTCTAATTTACCAAATGTAATAAAATTCGTGCTGGGGAACAAGTGTATATTCCTTTTACAAAATGTATTTTTGTAAAAAAAATTATAAATGATGTGTGCATTGTATACATTTGAAATATTTGAGAATGAAGGTGCTGCCTTAAACACTTGCTTATGTAGCATCATCCCCAAACATATACTGGTTGTTTAGTCTTTCAAGAGCTATCATTAAATAGATACATAGGGCCCACACCTATAGCTAGAAAAGATAAAGAAAGAAGAAAAACATGGTTGTATTCTGAGTGACAATGCTGTTGAGAGAACTTTGAGACGTTTTAAAAACATAATTAACCAGCAGAGGAAAAAATTGTACATATTGAGGAATTCAGACTTTTCAGGAATAATAAAGAGCATATTGTATTTTTTCTGGCAATTAATTTTCTGGAGGCAAGAGCCTTACAAGTAGGAATTTTCAGAGTCCTAGGCTTTGCAAAGCTGCATGAGAATAGAGTACTACAGTATCATACAATTATAAAAAATGAATTCTGGCAATTGTATTTGCTGGATTGTCCTTTCGAAAATAATGTGACAGAGGCAATGCAAAGAGAGGGACTCCTATGCCAGAAGTACAATGCTTGAATGTGGGCATGCGTGTGTGCATGCATGCATGCACTCACGCACAGACAAACAATCATCCCACCCCTCAAAATCCTCTGAGCCAGGTCAGGAACAAATTTGTTGGCTGAAAATATAAAATTAGTAGATCTATTGCAACTGATTTCAGTAAATTATTTAAAAAGTTTATTTTCCCATAGTGAATAAGAGATGGGTCCCAGAAGGAAAAACAATACTGCTGTGTGATGTAGAAAAACATATATGAGGATTGGCTATGTCAATGGGAAAATCAATTCATTAATGGCATGATTGGTACTGGAATGGATGCGTACTGGAGAGGTCACTGGATAGAATAATTGATTTTCTAAAACTTTGTTTTATGAGTGATGAAGTCAGGTTTGCAAATATCCTTGGAGGAATGGATTCCAACAAGGAACGAGGAAATTTGCATCTGAGTTTGGAGAATGCAGGGTATTTCATTGGATAAGGTACTGCAGCAGAGAAAAGTTTAGTCTATGTTACACCTTAATTTAAAACATAAACAAAACAACATACTTAGCAAACATCATCATCATCATCATCATCATCATCATCATCATCATCATCATCATCATCATCACAAGCCATCAGAATGAATGTAATCAAAGCCAGAATGGAAAAATCTGCTGATGACCCCAAATGCAGACTCTGCAAAGGAGCAGACGAAACCATCAATCACATACTGAGCTGTTGCAAGACAATCACTCAGACTGACTACAAACATCGTCACAACACAGTCGCTCAGATGGTCCACTGGAACTTATGTCACAACTACCATCTGCCTATAGCAAAGAACTGGCGGGATCATAAGCCTGAAAAGGTGGTCGAAAAAGAGCATGCAAAACTACTGTGGGACTTCCGAATACAGACTGACAAAGTTTTGCAACACAATACCCTGGATATCACAATTGTGGAGAAGAAAAAAGTGTGGATTGTCGGCATTGCCATACCTGGTGACAGCAGAATCGATGAGAAACAACTTGAAAAAGTCACCAGATATCAGGACTTGGGAATCGAACTGCAGAGACTCTGGCATAAACCAGTGCAGGTGGTTCCAGTGGTACTTGGCACATTGGGTGCTGTGCCTAAAGACCTAGGCAAGCACTAAAAGACAATTGGCACTGACAAGATCACCATTGGTCAGTTGCAGAAGGCCACCTTACTGGGATCTGCTCGCATAATCCGCTGATACATCACGCAGTCCTAAATGTTTGGGAAGTGTTCGACTAGTGATTTGTGATACGAAACCCAGCATAGTTATCTCGTTTGCTGTGTATACTGTCATTTTTATGTATAATAATAACAACAACAACAACAACAACAACAACAACTACAGTATTGAAAACAAATGGCTAATTCCTGGATGAAAATTCAGTGGATAACAGTTCTTCCTCCTTTGTTAAAAGATTATTCTCATATATTCTTTTCTTTCTTTCTTTCTTTCTTTCTTTCTTTCTTTCTTTCTTTCTTTCTTTCTTTCTTTCTTTCTTTCTTTCCTTCCTTCCTTCCTTCCTTCCTTCCTTCCTTCCTTCCTTCCTCCCTCCCTCCCTCCTCCTGACTTTTCCATGGGAAAACTACATTGGAGGACAAATCCAGTTAGGGTTGGATTAAGTCCTCATGAATTTGGGGAGTAAAATAGATATTGTCAATAGATTCTGAGACCATGGATATGGTTAGAAGGGCTCTGACTTTTTGAGATCTCCTTTTCTGAGTTTCATTGGAAAATACATGGGAAAATCTCATTGGGGGGCAAATGTTAGGGTTAGGCCCCTCTAAGATCGGTTCCTCCTCTGTGTTAGGGTTAGGGCTTGGGTCATACTTACCCAAAATCTCCAAACGAAATAGCAGAGACCATTGTGAGAACAGAATGCTGAGTGAGCTGCTTTAAAGATTAGGTGGGCTGAAAAGTGATCCAGAAAGTAAACGAAATCAAGAATATTGCAGGACCTGAGCTAAGGTGGTGGGAGCCCCTTGTTCACTTTGTGACATATGCTGTGGTGTTGTTGCAGTGGTAGGATTCAAAATTTTTTACTACCGGTTCTGTGGGCATGGCTTGGTGGGTGTGACAGGGTAACGATACTGCAAAATCCCATTCCCTCCCCACCCCACTAACCTGCTTTCCAGCTCCGTTCTCCTGTGCAGGGCAACAAAAGAAGACCCAGTTGATCAGCTGGGACTCGGGAGGCAGAGAATAGATGGGGTTGGGGCCAGTCAGAGGGGGTATTCTGAACTACTCAAAATTTCCGCTACCAGTTCTCCGAACTACTCAAAATTTCCACTACCAGTTCTCCAGAACTGGTCAGAGCCTGCTGAACACCACCTCTGTGGTGTTGACCAGATTTGCTGTCTTGTTTAAAGTTTTCTATTTTGATTGTATATTTGTCATTTTGCTTTCTATGTTATATTGTGAGCTGCCCAGAGTGGATACAGAGTGAGGTGGTAAATCAAATTAATAAATAATGCTATGATGCCATTGGAATAGCTGACTGTATGTCAGCATTCCCAAAAAGATTTTCCATGATCTGAATGCAGGAAAGGAACTCATCAGGAGGTATTTGGGATCACCCAGTGTAAAACATTTGATTGTAAAGCAGTTGTTAGACATGCAAATGAATTTCCCTTCCATGCTGTGCTTAAGGAGATTTGAAATGTGCATTTCCCTCCTTTAGATTCTGTTTCATGCCCAAACAACACGGTTACATTTTATATTTTCTGCCCCAAAGGTACAGAAAATGACCATTTAAAGGTCTGTTTAGCATAACCTTGCTGTGCTAAGATCCCTGCTGCCAACTGTCTTACATCTTGTTTCCTAACTAGAGAATTATTTTCAATTTACCTAGATGCTACTGCTTTAAATAAAGTTACCAATTCCCTCAATCATCCAGTAATGACTACAGAAATCTATCATCTATCTGTCTACCTACCTACCTACCTACTTATCTATCTATCTATCTATCTATCTATCTATCTATCTATCTATCTATCCATCCATCCATCCATCCATCCATCCATCCATCCACCCATCCATCCATCATCTATCACAGGGGTGGCGAACAAGTTTGACTCAAAGAGCCGCAATTTTAAACTGTGCGAGTCAGAGAGCCACACCACGCTCGCTGGCTCGTGCAGTTGTTTCCGAGGGATGGGAGACGGGATGACGCAGCCGGGCGGGACTACGCTCGAAATCTCTCCTCAGAGATCCTCCTCAGAAGCAGCATAACAAAATTCAAACGTGGCAAAGAGCCACAGTATACAAAATAATATAATATAATAATAATATAATAATAATATAAGAGGCAAAGAGCGCATTCATTTTGGCCGGAAGCGCGGCTCGAGAGCCGCGTGTTCGCCACCCCTGATCTATCATGTTCTCCATTCTTCCTACTAGGAACTAGATATCCCATTTGATTCATCTAATGTGTATATAAATAAAAACTTTGGAATGCACTTTATGGCAGTAAGTCATGCAAAAGTTTATAACATTGTATATAAAGACACCTTGATACATTACACATAATATTCATGATGCATTTAAAGAGACAAGTCTAGAGGTTCAAGGCTGAACATTTCACATATCAGAAACATAAATTTTGTTCAGTTTTTCATAGCTAGCACAGGAGCAGCATTGTCTCTAATTCATAGCAGGATCATCAATGTAATATAGAGGAATGCCATTCAAACATCAGAATTTACTGTCTTAATCAGCTGTCAGAAAAAAAAGCTGTTCAATGTTCTTATACAGATAAAGCCTGAATCTGGAGAATATTAGCCCTAGCATATTTCAAGCCCTCTCTTGCCCTTGTGCTCCCTCTTCGTTGTGATTAATCTCCCATTCTGCAGCTGCTGCTGGCATTGTTCACCATTTGGGCTGGCTGTCACCATTACTTTAATTTCCAGGTGCTGATGGGCATGGGCACATAAATTGGCCAACCTGAGTTCACAACATGACAGTATAGCATGACACTAAAATGAAAATGACTGGTTGGCTGGAACAAAACAACAGAGCCACAGCATGGGTGGGGATGGGGAATTAAAGAGCGCTAAAGACCAGAAAGTAAGAAGTCCTGGTAGATGGTGGCAGATGAGTTGACTGCAAGATGATCAGACATTACTTGACACCAGCTCTTTCCATCTCTAGCTACTCTAACCTCGAATTAGAGATTATGGAGATTATAAATTGATAACTTTTGCAAGGTCTCAGGTTTACTACCCTTCATCTTACCAAAAAGAGAGTGCATTATCTTATTTATAAGTTGGTAGATAGATATAATAATACTTCTAAGTACTACCTGAAGATTTGAAGCTATGCAGAGAATTTTGGCGCAGTTGGATGGACTTTCTTTTTAATGGTGTCAAACAAGCAATGATGTAAAGCAGTGATGGCTAACCTTTTCCACATTATGTACCAAAAGTGCGCTGCACCCACGATGCAATGTGTGTGTGACTCCCCCACCCACTGCGCATGCATGTGTGACCCTCCTGCATCACATGCCTCTGTGCATGGGCATGCACTCCCTGCATGCTGCATGCTTCTGTGCATGCATGAACATCTCCCATGCACGTATCTCCCCCTGCACATGCGTGGCAGATACCTGACAATCAGCTGGCTGGCGGGGGGCATGTGTGCACATATGCAGTGGGGCTCTTCCAGGCGACCCCTTGTGTGCTGGCAGAAGTGGTTCTGCATGCCATTGGTTCACCATCATGGGTGTAGATGGTTCTGATGCTGTTAAATAAAATGAGGAATACAAATAGTAGCAGCACAGTAAGTTTAAAAACCATAGTCTAATTGTAGACTATAGATCTTGCTCATGTGCTTTTATGAAAGAATTAGTGAAATATAGTATATAAACATGCCCAGAAGATTATAAAGTACTTTTCTGAGGTTCTTCTCTGTTGGCAAAGTAGAAAATAATGGAAAGATGGACTTGTAGTAATGGTTCTTTTCCATATGGAATGTATATGAGGGCCTGAATAGTGGAATCTATTCCAGGATCAACCTATACCATTGTTTTCCAGGAGTCAGAGAGAAACCGTACTGGAGAGATTCTACTTAGACTGCAAACCTTTCCATAACATGGTGAATCCTTTAGATCTGTAAGAGGCTGCTTCAGTAATCTCAATACAAAGAACAAAGCTTTGACAAAATGGGCAGACAAACATTTAAAAATAAAAATAAAAATTAGTGAATAGGTCAGTGCAATGCTGACACAATATGATGTTGAGATGGGTGACAAAATAAATAATAATTAAATTACAGCAAATATGTATCAGCAGAAACATGTTATCAAACCTAGATACCTGAATATTGTGAGCAATTCTGCTATAAAATTTGCAATATTACCAATCATTTGCCACAGCAGCATTGAGGACTGCAAAGTTGTTTATTTGTTTGTATATTTTTTACATTAATACTTGGAATAACAAGTTATGAATTCTACAGCAAGATCTTCAGTTTCAGTCTTGTTGCTACAAAACTTTTGGGGGAACAATGAGTAAAAGGATAAATTTGAAAGACGTCATGTTACAACTATTTATGTCCAATAGCTTTAAGAATTCAATAATTCAGATTTATTAATACTTTTATTTAGTAATACAGTTATTTTAAGAATTAAGTTAGGGGTTGAAATTTGAGCTGTGAAACATAGACACAGGAATATAGCCCTTACTTTGTTTGCAGCCTCCCAAATCATCATTGACTGCCTTCAAATCCAAGAATTGTGCTTTGAGAACACTCCAACTTTCTACAGAAATATTTATTAGTCTTGCCACATTTGTTTTTTGAAGTTGATGTTTCTGTCACAGGATTCTGTTATTTTAGTGCCATATATTGGTTTTCTCCATAGGAAAACAGAAAGCTGCAGTACATGGAAACACTGGATCTTGATCTTTTAAAAGTCTCTCAAATGGGGGGAGGGCGGCGCTTGTGTCCCAGTGATACTACGTGCGATTGGGAAGCTCCTGGATCGCCGTAGATATCTTCTCAGCTGGACAGTCCATTTGGACCTAAACCATCCTGAAGAGATGGTGAAGGGAAAGAGCACGTCCTGTCGATCCCAGGGACATCGCAAAGTCTCTGGTTGATCCAGGAGAAGCTCTTTTTGCCGGCGGAAAAGAGGCAGCCATCAAGCTGCTGAAGCTGGGACAGCTCCAAAAGAAAGGCAAGATCGGATGAAGGTGTGTCGGTTTGGTGAGAGGTTCTTTTTTATTTACTTATTTCTGAAGAGAACACCCCAATAACTGGAAAGTGGACTCAAAAAGTAAAGAGAACAGTTTATAAGCGGCGAGATTAAGCTTTTCTTAAGATTGACGGCTTTTTCTTCCTTTTATCTCTTCTGGAACTATTTGATTTTAAAAGGGACTGGCTTTTCCTCTATGTAAAATAATCTTTTGTTCTGATGGTCTTTTTCCTTTTTTTCCACCAATATTTTTTTGGATTAAACGCTGTTTATGATTTTAAGAACTTTTTAGAAAAGAGAGCAATACCAATGTGCCTTTTCTCTTTTTTTCCCCTTTATTCTTGCTCTTGAGGGGGAGGAGTGAAAGTGAAAGCACTGCCATTTAGAGGCTTGGATATACTGTATTCCTTTCTTCTTCATTTGTTTATCTATGTGAGCTGCATTCAAGGACATAGAGTTCCTTCTTGAAAGAGGTAGTGGGGTGCAAATGGCCTTGATGTTTTTGGATGCTCAAAAAGCCTTGGATAACGTGAGTTGGCACTTCATGTTACTACAATTGACAGAAATGGGCTTTGGCAAAAATTTTATATGTGCTATTGAGACTATATATTCTGAACAAACTGCAAGGGTTTTGATAAATGGAGAATTGACAGAGCCTATAAATATAAGAAAAGGGACTAGACAAGGCTGCCCACTGTCGCCCCTGTGTTAACCTTAGAAGTGTTAAACAGGTGTATTAGAGAAGATAAACAAATAAAAGGAATGAGATTTAAAAGAGAAGAATATAAGTTACAAGCCTTTGCAGATGACCTGGTATTTATATTAGAGGACCCACTGGAATCAGCTTAAGCTAATTGAAAGAATAGAAGAGTATGGAGAAGTAGCAGGATTGAAAATTAATAAAGACAAAACAAAGATATTAACAATATGTTAGCGAGATGGAAGAAAGAATTGGAAGAAGCTTTAGAAATACAGGTCACAAGTAAGGTTAAGTATCTAGGGATATATATTACAGCAAGATGTAGTACACTGAAGGAGGATGATTACATTAAACTTAAACAGCAGATAGCGACAGACTTGGAAAAATGGAAAAACTTACAACTATCGTTGATTGGGAGAATATCAACAATCAAGATGAATGTATTGCCTAGAATTCTATACTTATTCCAGACAATTCCAATCAGATTAGGGAAAGAGTTTTTCGAAGACCTAAATTGAATGATGTTGAAATATATATGGCAAGGCTAAAAAGCAAGAATAAAACTTAAGTTATTGCAGGATTCAAGATTAAGAGGAGGGTTTGCTTTGCCCAATTGGGAACTATACTATCAGGCGCAAATTTGATGTGGGTAAAAGATTGGATAACACTAAGGAATACTAGATTATTGACTCTAGAAGGACATGACTTGCTATTGGGGTGGCATGCATTCCTTTGGTATAAGGGAACTAAAACACAAGGGTATTTTAGAAGACATTATATTTGAGAAGCTTTGTTTTTAAACTGGGAGAAGATTAAAAACAACATTACTTGAAAATTCCAATATGGATATCTACTATTGAAGCCTTTTCATATCCAGTAATATAAAAAGGAACAAACAGTTAGATATGGTGAGATATTGAATGAAAGGGGTGAACTTAAATCTATGCAAGTGTTGGAAGAACAAGGTATAAAATGAATTGGTTTTCATATTTGCAAGTACAATCTAGATTTGATAAGGATATTAAAGTAGAAGGTATTTATAACAAGCAGATTGGGCTAGACAAAATATTGATGGGTACTGATGAAAAGGTGATTTACAAACTCTATGGATATTTTTAGAAATTAAAATGGAAGAGGAACAAGTTAAAGAAACAATGATTGCTTGGGGAAAAATTTTGGATATGGGATTGATCTAGAGAAATGGGAAAAATTATGGTCCCAGAATTATAAAATGACAATGTCAACTGCTTATAAAGAAAATTTGTATAAGATGTTTTACAGGTGGCACTTACCCCGATGAGAATTGCAAGAATGTTTAAGAATAAATCGGATAAATGTTGGAAATGTCATCAGATACCTGGATCATATTACCATATGTGGTGGACTTGTTCGGATGCAAAAGATATTGGACTAAAATCCACATATGGTTGGAAAAAATGATACAACAACACATAGACTTGAAACCAGAAATATTTTTATTGGGAATTATACCAGATATCTACAATAAAGAGTTGAAATATTTGATTGTAAATGTTTTAACAGCAGCTAGAATTGTATTTGCCAAAAATTGGAAGAATGATAAAATACCTATGCAGGAGGAAGTGATTAGGAAAATTATGGACTGTGCTGAAATGAGTAAATTGACATTTGAAATTAGAGAACAAGAAGATAAACAATTTTACAAGATATGGGATTTGTTTTATCAATGGTTGGATAAAAAGACTTGGTAATGCAATAGACTATATAATTTTGTAATAGAAATATAATAGGCTGATATAAAATATAATGTTGATATATATAACCATTGGATGAAAGTATAACATAAATTTTAGATTAAAAATATATCTCGTATATATGATGAAATAAATAGTTTAATTGTACACAAGTAATAATTGATAAATACATAATGTTTTATTGATAATATAAGAAATTTTCTTTTTGATAAATTGTGAGTGATGAATATGAAAGGATGACACAAAGGATTTGTAACCAACTGACACACTGTATGTATATATGGAAGATGGTTTTTATGTTTTGTATGTCCTGTTTGTATGTTTGTATCAAAAATAAAAAACTTTTATAAAAAAAAATCTCTCAAATGGGTTGCTTCACTAGAAAAAAGCTAGAAGGACTACATCAGTCCTGTTCCCTCCCCCAAATGATATACTGTTGCTCTTAACTGCTTTTAGATCTGATGAACTAAATATTGCTACCTAAACATTGTTACTTTTAGTTGCTAACATCAATTAAACAGAACAATGGAGGGGTTTCTTTTAGTCAATTTAGTTAAGTGCCATTGAGTAGGATTTAATTTCCGAATACAGTACTGTGTAGGCAAATTGCCTCCATCTAGATTTATCTTCAGTGGCTCTCTGTATCTCTTCTAAGAAATTCCAGTGATAATCTTAAACCTTAATCCACTTTATCCATCATATTTCCCTTTTTATGCTTCCTTCAGTCTTGTACTTTCTACAACCTGGCCAAGGTTTTTTTGTACATTGATCTGTTTGTATTACATGCCCAAATTTGTGAGTTTCTGCTTGCTAATCATAACATGAAGGGAGCAGTCTTTAATTCATCAAGGACCAACTGATTTGTTCTTCTTGCAGTCAACCTTAGGAAGAGTCTCCAAATCCATAATTCAAAAACATCACTCCCTAGAGATATATACAGTTCTCACCCTCATGACATTCTGAAAGTCTTTGAAAATCTGCCTGTTTTTCTAGGCTGGGTACTGAGCTGGGTACTGAGCTCCTGTCAGTTGTTCGGTTATACTGTATGTTTCTTTGTTTTTGTGGATGGTTTATTTGGCTCACTTTTCTGATCTTTTCTTAATTTTAAATGTAAGTTACCCAGATTTGTCTCTAAATTTAGTAAGGTAAATAAATAGATACATACTGTCTTTCAAAATTCTCCATCAATATGATAGAAAAATGATTGGGAGGGGAATGATCCTTCTAAATTTCTACTGTGCAAAAGCATTCTCTTTCATTCATATGAATATCTCCAAAATATTCCTCTTTGAACTAAACATTGTCTATCAAACTCTCTTAATTAAGTTGAATGAGAGCAAATAGAAAGAATGCAGAACAATTTTGTAAGAACCAGGTGTTATGAATAAAATATTTTACAGTATGATGTAAAGCTTGGTTCAGTTTGGTGCTATCACAAAAAAGGCAACAGGAAAAGAGTGCATGAGGAAAAGCAGAAAGGATTTCAACATCTAAGTTTTCTAAACAAATCCATAAAGTTAGTAGTTTTCAGATCCAGCAAATCTTTTTTAATAAGAGGAGACTAGCAAAAGCCAGTTTGGCAATTCTCTCTTTATTCAAGATATTTTTTGGGAACTTGGAATGCTTGTGCCAAATTGTGACCTAGTGGATATTAACAAAGATCTGAATATTTCTAAAACTGAAAACTCAGTTTCTGTAATTAAATCTGAGTATGTTTGTGAAATGTATTAATAGAATATATATAATTAGGCCATTTGATGTTGAAGCTAATTCAGTAAAAGAGTACCAAGGAAAGTGGCATGTACATCAGAAAAATCCCACTCCTGTTGCCTGGAAGATATATCCAAGGAAATGTGCCCATGATTATTTTCTAATAATCATGTGGATGATGCATATATGGTCCCTCCTCTTGGTGTGAACTGCACTGAACTCTTCCTTTTGTTTTCTATATTGGGTACCAGTTGGTATGAGCAATGACAATCTCTGACCCACAATTCTCATATGCCTGGCTGTATCCTGATACACTCAAAATCTCATCATCACTTAATTTATTTGAAAAACCAGACTATGCAAGTCGGGATTGAAATTCTAATGACTTTTTCCTGTCAAAATTTACTTTGCATGTGATATTCCAACCGTGAGATGGAAGAAGAGAAAATCTAATCTCTTCCTTCTCCATTCCATACTAATCTTCTTTTGAAGGATGTCTTTGAACTCTTTGTGCCCTGGGTCCTGGAAAAATCACCCATTAGGCTATGAGGCAAGGAAGAGGACATTTAATGGTCCTTTATATTTCTCTTCCAGGTTTAACAGGATGAGGCTGTTTCTGTAAAGGTTACATTCTTGGTTATAGGTTCCATGTGAATGGGTCTAAAGTCAACATTAGATAGGAGGTTATCTTTTCTTCTCCTCCCGCTTTCTCTCACTCATCCTGGAGTTTTAACCTGTCATCTCTTTCATTGAGTCTGGAAGTAACAGATAGTATAGATATATTTGAAGCTCCCAGATTGGCTAAGTCATTTTAAGAGTAACTGCCTGGAACTGCTATCCTTTTATTTCTTCCTTTTCATTCTGATTGCATGTGTTATGTTTTTAACTATGCCTGACACCCATTATTTGTTTTACAATCTTTCTCTAGTTGTATTTAAGGAGAGACATGCAGGTGTTTTTTAAAAAATAGAAAATTTCACACAATTTGACATTTAACTGCTTTGCCTCTCTTCCTGATTTATATGACTCTATTTGCTGCAATTTTGATTTGGGCAGGTTTGTGCATGTCCCCCCCCCTCCTTCTGACTTCTGAAAACACAGAGAACTCTGTCTCACTCAGGCCATCAGTATCAGACAGAAGACAGGTTAATGATGAAAGCACATCAAATGCAATCTATGCAAATCATTCCCATCAATGGATATAAGGTGCAGCTTCATTGCATTCTTTTTTTTTGAGACACATTTTCATATCAAGCATGTTGCTATTGTATAAAACCTCATATTAGATTCTGAGGTGATGTACAGCATAATTTTCTTTTAAAGGGCATTTTAACCTTTCTATGTTTCTCTGTTGTACAATGGATGGATGTTTTGTTTATGCCAGATTTGAGGTGAGTGGCCTTGCACATGGCAGGAGTAATTCCTTTTTGTGGTTCTTATATCAAAGGCGAGGCAGATTTAAAGAAAGGAAGAAAACAACAGCAATAGCACTTATACTTATATACTGCTTCACAGTGCTTTACAGTCCTCTATAAGTGGTTTTACAGAGTCAGCATATTGCCGCCAACAATCTGGATCCTTATTTTACCCACCTGAGAAGGATGGAAGGCTGTGTCAAGCTGGAAGGAAGGAAGGAAGGAAGGAAGGAAGGAAGGAAGGAAGGAAGGGAGGGAGGGAGGGAGGGAGGGAGGGAGGGAGGGAGGGAGGGAGGGAGGCAGGGAGGGAGGTAAGTAAGTAAGTAAATAAGTAAGTAAGTAAGTAAGATGATGTTAACTAACAATTACAGCTGCCTTGCAGTGAGATGGCTAACTAACTAACTAACTAACTAATTAACTAACTAACTAACTAAGTGGACCACACCTCTCTCATTCCTGACTAATTGACAAGGACTTTCAGTACACTTAGTTTATCCATGTAGTCTGGACTTATGGCAGTTGTGGGTAGGAATGAAAGGAAAACTTCATTGCAAGATTTGTTGCCTTTTTGTTATGTTTTTGGAAATGATGCCATTTGGTGGAGATAAATGCCACAACTTTTAGACTTGCTGCCTAGATTTTCAAATGGAAAATTCCTATTGAAGAGTTGAACCTGCAGCCAGAAAGGCCATTCCTGATTTTGTATCTATACTTGACTCTTCTTTCTGACAAATTAGCTGGCTCACACATTTTAATCTGGCTACAAATGGACACTTGAACCTTTTCAATTAGAACAATAAAACTATGTTTGGTCTTGGATTGCAAATATAAATTTTGATTGATTCTTGTTACTGGAATTCCTCCAGTATCTGACTAGTAAACATGAGACTTTGAACAGTCCTCAACATTTGGTTTAGTACTGTAGATGTTATATCACATGCATCATTTTTTAGTTACAGTGCTGCTTCTGTTCCTATGTCAGAAAGATGAAAGGCTTAAGCACATTGAAACTATAATGACTAAAACTAGTAATCCATAGGCTCAATGCTATATGCTTGAGAAAAGATTGGCCCTTCTTTCTTCTGTGTTCTTTATCCAACATCTTCAATCACTCTTCCTCTTTTAACCAGCTTCCCTAACAACTCTTTTCTCCTGTGAATCAAACTTTACTATCTCATTCATATTTATGCAACATAAACAGTCTCCCCATTATCTGATCTCCAGTTATCTTAGACTCCAAATTAGCCAAACAGGGTGTATTTCAACATGTCAACAGAGAGTAAAACAGTTTGTATGAGATCAAAGCTGCTGCTCACAACCAAGAGGTTAAAATATAGTTAAGAAAGATGTATCCATTTCAGAAATCAAAGACTGATTAATTTATGCTTGGCAGAGTTTTTCATAAGAGAGCATGCTAGAATCTCTATGCTGAGAATCGGATGGTCTGTTAATTAATATTCCTGAATGGAGTGACTTGAAATGGATGGCTTCTTTCTTAGTACTCGATGGAGCTGAAAAGGCTACTTGTAATCTAGCTAATGTATATTCCTTGTAGCTCAAATGAATTTAGTAACACTTTCTATGCCATTGAAGATCTAGCCTACATGACAGGCACAAAATCTTACATATGCATCTCCTCTTTCTTGAACATACATACATACATGCATACATGCATACATGCATACATTTATTTGTTTGTTTATTTATTCTGCCCATCTTGAGCAAATGACTCTGGGTGGCAAACAATCATAAAACAGTTAAAATAATTGCAACACAACACAACACAAAATAAATATATACAGCATTCAAGGGATATTCTGTAGATATCATAGATCAAAGATATCTATAGAGTCAGGAAACAGGGCCCTTCAAACTTTTGGGCCTTCAGGGTTTGGCCAGTAGGATTGGAGCCATCCTCCACTATGAGGGCAGAATGTTCCAGAGGGCAGGGGCAATGGCAGAGAATATAAACAGGTTATAGTTATAAGTAACTGATGCTTTGCTATCATTTCATGAAACCAGAGCCTAACCTAAGGGCAGGGCTATCAGGAAGAGTACTATAAATTCTATAACAATCAATCAATACACTACTCAAGGAGACCTGAATTATTATTCATCCACTAACAGTGCATCTTACAGCATATGCTGGTGTTAACCTATAAAGCCCTTCATGGCATTGGACCAGGATATATGTGGGAGACTCTGCTGCTGATAACAGCTTCCCAGCGTCCCATGCGCTCCCATCGACATGGCCTTCTCTGGGTGCCGTCGACCCAGCAATGTCGGCTGGCGGTTCCCAGGGGGAGGGCTTTCTCGGTGGGGACACCCACACTATGGAACCAGCTTCCCCTAGAGCTCCAGGTGGCCCCTGACCTCCGCTCCTTCCACCGTGACCTAAAAACCTGGCTGTTCCAACTAGCCTACCTGGACTGATGGGGTTGGGGGAGGGTTTTTAAATGTTTTTAATTGGCATATTTATGAGACCTTGGTTTAATTGCTTTTTAATTTTTGTATATTTGTATTGGATTGTTTTTAGTTTGTAAGGCGCCCTGAGTCCTTCGGGAGATAGGGCGGCATATAAGTCAAATAAATAAATAAATAAATAAATAAATAAATAAATAAATAAATGCCCAAATCAGGCTTGTTTTTCAGCTAATAGTAGTAAAACCATTTAGATCAGAAGTTAATATTTCCATGGAAATAACATATTGTACTAAAACTAAGAAGATAGAGCAATGGATGGTAAGAGGAGTGGCCAAACAAACAAACAAACAAATAATAGCAATAGCAATAGCACTTAGACTTATATACCACAAAGGAAAAAAATGAAAGAAAAAACTAAAAGTGCAAAAAATAAAAGAGTAGAAAAAGGTAATTTAAAAAGATATAAAGTTGTGGCTTCCAATCTTCTTTATAGCAGTTATAAGTAGAATTAAACGTTACCCTTGGGTTATCCTTTCAGACATATTTCTTTATCTGAACAGAGAAACAAATGACCATGGGCAGGCCAAAAAGCTGTGGGAGCAGGATCAGGAACAACTTCTGACTTCCTGCTGTTTCCACATTGATCTTGCTAATTCTTTTATCTAATTCAAATCTTTCTGATAACTGTATATAGGAAATCCACTGGCAACAGTTGCTTATGTTATCAGATCTTCTCTTAATTTCATCTTCCATTTCCTTTGAAAGAATTCCAGTTTAGTACTATAAATTAGCCATTTATGTTTACTTATCATTTCTCTTCTACAAAATGCTTCTTGTGTTGAGAGCCACAAAGTGGTTTTGGGCACTTTGTATGTATTCCATATTCTCAATGTGGCACATCTATCATAATGATTTTTGAAATCTACATTAACCTTGACTTTATTGAACCTCAAATATCCATGCCACCCAAATCTTAGGCCATGTCCTTCTTACAGTCTTCTATTTCTCAACAACAGGGACTCTTTTATCTGATCCAATAACAAGATGCATAATACAATTTCAAATCAGCTGAACCCAATCCTCATCTTTCCTTTGCATCTTAGATTTAACTTGTGGCTTTTTCCCTTGCTGTAAGCTTAGATGTATCTTTTTGGTTTTGTTTAATAAATGGTACATTGTATTTGGGTATGATTGTTACATTCATCTATAGTCCTCAACTTACAAACAGTTGAATGACTGTTTGCAGTCATGAAGGGCTGTGGAACAGATGTTTTACAACCCATAAGTAGCAATAGCACTTAAACTTATATACCTCTCTAAGCGGTTTGCAGAGTCAGCATATTGCCCCCAAACAACAATCTGGGTCCTCATTCTACCCACCTCGGAAGGATGGAAGGCTGAATCAACCTTGAGCCTGGAGAGATTAGAACTGCCAAATTGCAGGCAGCCAGCAGTCAGCAGAAGTAGCCCGCAGTACTGCACTCTAACCACTGCGCCACCGTGGCTCTTAAGCATTTTCTGGCATTATAAAACATTGTGCTGCCCTCTAGACAATCACATGGCCACATTTCAGACCTTTGGCAAACTGCATATATGATTGGTTGCCAAATGCCCTGAGATCATGTGATTACCATTTGCAAAGCCAATAGGGAAGGTTGCAAATGGAGGAGTCAGAAGATTTGAAGCCTGCTTCCCCAGCTTGTTGAAGTATTTCCCCTCCCCTCAGTACAGGGAAGGGAAGTCTAACCTGTGGAAGAATAAACCTCAAATCTGGCAAAAATGCTATTAAAAAGTTTATATTTCCAAGTGGATATTTTCAGTTTGAGATTATATTATCTAATCCTGTACAGTTATTTGGACACTGAGTAATTTCAGTTTTAGCAGTTCTCCTTCACAGCAAGTTTCATCCAGTCAGATTTTGTTGAATTCTTAGTGTTCTCTGAAGTTTGTTGATTTCCTCTAGACATTTCATCAGCAGACTAGGCAACTTCTCGTAACCTAGGTTGTATAGATGTCTGAAATTTAATTTATATACAGTATATTTAGTACATTTACATGCTGCTTTCCTCCCCATCAAGTCTGTAGCATGGAGTTCTCAGATGTCTTTCAAGGCCTAGATCTACCTAACTTCAGCAAGGTGATTGTATCATGTGAATGCCAATCTTGCCTTGGAGACCTGCCCTACCACCCAAATGCAGTGCCTGCATTTGCCTCAATGCTTGGGATGTTCATGTACTCTCAAGGAGCCTCCTTCTTTCCATCTATATCTCTTTCCTGAAGGATCCCAATAGAGGGAAGAGTTTCATAGGGAGAAATATGTTACTAAAAATGAGGCTTAATCCTAGCAGCTAGCTTCTTAAACTATCAGAGTAGAAACTTGTTAGGATAAGTGCAGAGTAACCCTTGTATAACAAGGATATGCACATGGAAACGTTTATGAGAACAGTTATGAATAAATATACAGCCACACAGAGTTAAATCAAGTTGTGTTAATGTTTACTTGAAGAAATAGCACAGTCCAATAAACAGTCCATGTCATACATGTTTTTAACAATCCAGAAATATCCAGTTATAAAGTCTTCTTACCGGTTTCATGTCTTTTACAGCAGACAAATATCAAACCATAATTCAACAGATAACCTTCGATATCAACAGAATATCAAAGTAAACAGCGTTAGTCAGTATTGGTCCGTAGTCAGTCAGTATCAGTATCAAGAGAGATCATCAGTGAGAAAGAGAATTAAACCATGATCTATAGCTCCCTCTTATGGCAACTTGCAGCATAATCAACCAACCAGAACACAGCATAATACATTACAGTATTTTTCCTTAAAGCTACAAACATATATATTTGTGGATTATATATTGTCAACCCAACTACATTGTGTACATATACATAACATTGTATCATGTGAATGCCAATCTTGCCTTGGAGACCTGTCCTACCACCCAAATGCAGTGCCTGCATTTGCCTCAATCAAGGAGGCAAAGAGGACTCTCAAGGAGCCTCCTTCTTTCCATCTATATCTCTTTCCTGAAGGATCCCAATAAAGGGAAGAGTTTCATAGGCAGAAATATGTTACTAAAAATGAGGCTTAATCCTAGCAGCTAGCTTCTTAAACTATCAGAGTAGAAACTAATTAATCATTGGCTTTAATGGGAAATTGATAAATTGCATTGTTTCTCTTTTACTAGCATAAATCTTTGATTTAATGGCTATGGTCCTTTGATTTATTGTGTACTAGGTCAGTAATCAATATTTATGACATTTGGATAATTTTATGTACCGGTCAGTTTGTAATATTTGTTACATATGTATTTATTTGCATATGTACACACATACTCATATAGTTGTGTAATTATCCACCAGGGGACTGCCCAAATCCACAATCTGTTCTCTCAATTCAGCCAATGGGAGAATCACTTTTTTGTAACAGTGGATAATAAAATGGCGAAGTTCTTGTGGCTGATAAAGTGAACTGATGAGATACAAGACTATAACAGTTCAAAGGAGTGCATGACTCATAACTTTCAAAGCTCTCACAAAAAAATGTAGCCTTCCAGTATGTAAATTAGCACATAAACTATGTTAAACCAAATTGGGTCATCTTATAGGACAGTGGCAATAAAGCTAATTGTTCATCTAACAATAAATGATTAGCCTCATTACCATAGTCTTTAATATCCTATTTATAAATTATTCTGCTCCGGCATTACCAGACTAGACATTTCATGCTGCCTTTGTGCATCACTTCACTTTTTTATTTGTGTATTAGTCTTTTCAATTGTAAGCCTATGGGTAAATTATATTTGTCCTTAGCTAGATTTACACAAAGTTATTTCTAGATAGATATTGAAAAATAGGCACCCTTCCAATATATTGTACTTGAATTAGCTCCAGCCAACATGGCTGATGGCAGATTTGTTGTTCAAAACATCCAGAAGATGCCATATTGCTTACCCCATGCTCTAGAAAACCCAATATTAACAACAACAATAACCATGGAGTTGTGGCAGCACTTAGGAATTGCTACACTTCTGTTAGCTATGATTTCTGTGATGTCGGCTGTGACTAAAGTTGTAGCTAAATCACGCTCATCTGATAAATCAAAACGTGTTAGTAATGAATATCTGCCTCTATGAAAAAGCAAATGTAACCCACTGAGCAATTAACTGACAGTATTAATTTACTATAAATTGACGTAAGGTATAGTTTGCTGTTGATAAATGAAACATTTTACAAAGAATCCAAAAATGCTCTTTTGCAGTTAGAAAACATGTAACATATAAAACACCAAAGCACATAGCCAGAAATAATGTGTAGCATAAATAATGTATGCTATCATTAAAATCAATATGTTAATTGTACTGTAATCTTGAAGATGCATATATATTATTAGCTATCTTGAAAAAAGGAAATATACTCTGAAACAATTGCCTTCAAAAAAACAATTGTTTCAGTTTGAATTCAAATTCAAAATAAATGTGACTATCCTTTAGAACAGAAATACCTGGCTTGATTCAAAGTTTTGATCTGAAGGTGATTCAACTGAATCACTGCAAACTGTTTTCATCCTTTGCCTCCAATCAAATGTCTTTGAATTAGTTCAATGCTTCAATGGGCATTTGTGAATGTGCACATGAATTTTTATGAATGTTTGGGTTAATGTGACAATTCAAAATACAAGTTGAAGCAGAAACTGACTCTTGAAATGAAACTAAAATTAGAATTGGCTGAAAGAATTATAAATTTGAATGGGAATTTGACTGATTTACTACCAGTCAGGCACTTGAAAATCAATTCTTGAGAGTTTCCCTCTAGCTGAAATTTTTGACAGCGTCTCAATAACCTGAGCTTCTGAATGGCTGAAAGCTAAGCATTCTTCAACAATGTCCTATTTTCCCAGTTCATGGGCCATGAGTCACAATAAGAATCAATGAAGTGGTGGAAAGAAATTCATTGTCCTGATCTTGATCTAAGCCACTCAGAAGCCACCTGAACCATACAAGTGGGTGGCAAATAATTTTGATAAATAATTTTTCTTAAAATCTGTGTGGCCTAAACAGAAGAATGCCAATCTAAAGTCTTTGGCTTCTGAAGAGAGCACCAATGACTTGGAGAGAACACTGCTTTGTAAAAACCCATTGCAGTACTTACTAACTTTCATTTTTTAAATTAAGCCACATGGTGTGCCTGCAATACATCAAAAAACTGAAAAGCAGAAATGGCAAATTTTATCTTTGCTGTCTGAAGCTGAGCAATTGTTCCCAGTAAGGATTAAATAATCCCAGATATAGGCTACTTTAGAAATGTAAAAATAAATCAAAAAGAATCCTGCATTATCAAGTATCTTGCTAGACATAATCAGGTTGCCAAAATCATTCATTGAGAACTGCATATGCAGAACCAACTAATTAGTTCAGAACTGCTTTCTTCCAATGGAAAAACAGTGCTGACCCAGTTCTCATGACTAATGTTACACTTTGCATTGAGATAAATGCATTACCATAAATAAAGTAATAGATTGCAATAGTCTAAACATAATTTTGATGCACTGAAAAATTTTAAAACACTTCCACTATAGGCATAATAGTATCTCTCATGAGATAGTACTGCTACTACGGTTAAGGAATCAAGATAGAAACTGGGAATTTTTTTTTTTAATTACATTTGTATGCCGCCCTTCTCCGAAGACTCAGGCCGGCTTACAATTTTTGAAGCACAACCCAATGCGCTCAGCAATAGCCTTCATTCCATTGTATATGCCTGCTTATTACTAAGCGGCATTTTTACAAAGTCAGCTTATTGCCCCCAACAATCTTGGGTCCTCAATTTACCTACCCCGAGAGGATGGAAGGCTGAGTCAACCTTGAGCCTGGTGGGATTCGAGCCTACAGTAATTGTAGACAGCTGGATCTTAAGAGCAGGCATTTAACAGCCTGAGCCACCAAAGCTCTTTTGATGTTGAGTTCTAGATCCACTTTAAACATAAAGCCAACTGGGTGACCTTGTGCCAATCACTCTCTCAGTTCTAGGAACGTTTTGGAAAGGCAAACCACTTCCAAAACCTTTCCAAGAAAACTGCAGGGATTAGTCCAAGCAGTCACCAGGACAACATTGATTTGAAGACACCACCCCCAAAGAACCTCCCATGCACAAAACATGAAACAATAAATGAAATAAAGCATGTCTATAAAGCCCAAGATAATTCTAACAGTACTTTTATAACTGATGGGAATGCTTCTTAATATTGGAAGCAAAATATAATGGAATGAGTATATGCTATAGCTTCTATGACTTATAAACATACTGTGTATTATAACAATAGCAGTTCTTGTTCTACAAATTAGCCATATAGTCAATGATATAAGTTCTCAAGCTGTTTGACCACAACAGCTTGGCCCAAAATTTCCAAAGCCTGCATGGTCTGGAAAGGGGTTAATAATTGCTTCCTTCCTCATCAGCCAGTCTACCTATTATGTTGTTCAGATACATTCATCCAGGACTCCAACAAAGAGCTAGCAACAAGAATGCCTTGGTGATACTCTGCTCAACACATAAAGATTTCCTATGTGCTGTATCAATGAAGGAGTGTGATGGTTCAGTGGTTAAGATACTGGGCTTGCCAGCTGAAAAGTTGATAGGCCAGGTTCAAAACCCAAGCACTGCACAACGTGATGAACTCCCATTACCTGACCCAGCTCCTCCCACCTAACTGTTTGAAAGCATGCAAATACAAGTAGATAAATAGGTACCACTTCAGTGGGAAGGAAACAGTATTCTATGTGCCTCTGTATATAGTTATGCTGGGCCACACGACTACGTTTTCTTAGGACAATGCTGGCTCCCATGGCTAAGAAAAGGAGATGAGCAGTACCCCCTAGAGTAGAAAATGACTGGAAAGGGGAAACTTTTACTTTTATTTAGATCAATGTATCAATATGTCTTGTGTCATACAGTGGCAACCAGATACCATAGGAACCCAATAAATAAAACATGGACTCCCATCTATAAATCTCCCCAGTATCTGATACAGATAGATTTTTTTGGGTATTATATGAAAAGAGATTATTTACTCAACTAATTTAGTAAGTCAGTTAGGGCTTTGCAGAGTCCCAGGTAAAGAGGGTTTTTATTTTTATTTTTTGCTTTCTGCAAAATTATATTTTAAACTGAAATTCCAGAATTTGTACTTTGCAATTTTCAGAATTTGAACTTTCTGTGTTAAAAATGGGGGCTCTACTAGCAGCTTCATGGAGGGCATATTTATATACACCGCATAACATTCTTCACCATAAACGAAAGGCTTTGTGTACTTTTAATAGTTTTTTTCAGTATTAATTCTACTACTAATATTGGTCCCTTCTAGAACCATAATTCCTCTGCCAACAGCCTCCACAGCCTCATTTTGAAGAAAAAAATGTGTAAATTGGATGTAAGGAGAACTGCCAAAATGAGATGAATAGGAATAGGAATCTTCTGTTGGTGTGTATTGATGAAGCCCTGCCGCTCAAAGACAGGATATTTCCTTGCATTCCCTTTTACATTGTTCTTCAAAGCCTGTCAGTTCAATGTGAATCCGATCTCATGGATTATTACATCGGAGTCTGACTGTCTGCAGTCTTTCTGAATTAGAAACTAATTGTGGGATAAGAGCTATGTATAATTTAAAAGCTATGGATTTGTTGTCTTGCTTTCAAAAGGCTCCCTCACTTCTGTCCCCATTGCTGAGCATGAATTATAGTGTAGAAGTTTGCAAAAAGCCGTTCTTCTGGGTCTATGCAGTAAGTATGGCAACTGGGAGGATACAGGGTGCTTGTTCATCTTCATCAACAGCATCTAATATTATTCCTCAGTTCCTTCTCTTTTTTATGAAATGAAGTAGTAGCACTGATACAGAAGAAAGCAGTAGTCTTTGATTGATAAATTATGAATTATTTCAGGATCACACATGGACACGATATACATACCCACATATACATTAAACTGGGTAATACATTAGTTTTCTCTTTCCCTGTAGTCTCTTCAATTACATTACCGTCTTCTTGCTTTTCAAATTCTTATGAGAAGTAATAGTAACTCTGCCATTTTGAATTATATTTTAAAGGTAGTTGTATTAAAGAACTTCTCAACTCAGTGAAAATTCCAATTTAAAGCATTTATAGGGCACATAAAACATATTTAGGAAATCACAATCTACAATTGAGTGAAAAGATGGGCAGATGAAAGGAGCAGTGGAGAAGGATGTGTGATGTTGAGGAGAGAGAAATAGTGTGTCAGCTATGTACAGTATCTTTTCATGTCTTTTTGAAATGAGTTATTATGGGATACTTAATGGTTCATTCAGCCTGCCCTCTCTACTAAGATTTAAGAATTCCTGTGTTAATTCAGGCATTTATTTACAACTAATTGAAAGACCTAAGAAATAGAGATGCAAACATGTGTACGCAAGCAGAATTAAACTTGTTAAATAATCTAAACTAGGTCCTCGCAGAATGAATGAAACCACAGTTGATACTGACATTAGTAGAAAAAAGGTAGTATTATTGAATAAGGCAATATTGAACAACTTATAGGCTACAATCCCTCACTTGGCTAAGAAGAATATTTAGTATTTACATTGCAGCTTTCTCAAGTACATAAAGTGTTTAAAATATTTTAAAAATAGCTGAACCTATTATTATGTTTTATAGATAAGGAATCAAAAGAAGTAAACATAAAAACGACAAGATAAAATCATGAACAAAATACAAAGCAAACATAGGATAGACCATAAATGGTCTGCAAACATCTAGATTGCCCCTAGATGGTAGGGATGGATTACTTTGCTGCCAGCTAAAGATCATATGGATTTTTTTTTACGCAAGGATTTTTCTCTTATCCTTTTGAAAGGAGAAGGGAAAATAAGCACATCTTATCTGAATGTAATGGGGAAACTTCCAAAGCCTATGGGACATCTGCTTCCAAGAAGTGTTGCTCCTTGCAACTAAGGCAGAACTGAAACCATGGAAGAGGTGATTGTAACAGCAATA
Organism: Naja naja; assembly: GCA_009733165.1. Taxonomy (NCBI): domain Eukaryota; kingdom Metazoa; phylum Chordata; class Lepidosauria; order Squamata; family Elapidae; genus Naja; species Naja naja. The sequence goes on along the minus strand of CM019149.1, from coordinate 89,381,373 downwards.
GTAGTGCTCCCCTCTCTAGATCCTTCTCTAGACCCATCTCTAGATCCTGCCTTCATTCAGTACCACTATTCTCCTGAAAATTTTGTTGGGACCTGCACTTGAATTACAAAAAAGTGGACTTAATGAATTTCCCTTTCTTTTACAGCCTAGATAAAAGCCACTACAGCACTCTCTCTCTCTCCCTCCCTCCCCCCTCTCTCTGTATGTATATATATGTGTATGCATGCATGCATGTATGTATGTATGTATGTATGTATGTATGTGTATATATAAAAATTATACACACATACAGAGAGAGAGAGAGAGCCTGTCTCACCATTGGTTGACTTTTAAGGTTATTTTAACAGGCTTTTGTTTATGTATGTATGTATGTACGTATGTATGTATATGCATGCGATGTGCACGCACGATGCGCACACACACACAGACACATATATATATAAAACAAAGGCCTGTTAAAATAACCTTAAAAGTTAACCAATGGTGTAATGTATGTATGTCGGTACGTACGTACGTGTGCACGTGCACGTCACACACACACACAGACACATATATATATAAAACAAAGGCCTGTTAAATATATATAAAACAAAGGCCTGTTAAAATAACCTTAAAAGTTAACCAATGGTGAGACATTTGGACTCTTAGAAGACTGAGTTCCAAAGATCTAGGGGTTTTTGCAATGAATCCTGCCAGTCTAGTGATATCAAAAGTTTATTCAGGTACAATCTGACCCTAATCTATTTGTCATTGTCAGGACTTAGAAATGCATCACAGTACTGAACTGATGGGACTTAATCTAATCTGGCCATAATGAATTTTCTGCTTGCCTAAGATCTGAAAAAAAATATTTAAGTCATCATATATGCTTCTTTTTAATATTGTTAACCATTCTGATCCTAATTTAAAAATGTAAGAATAGCATTGCCCTATTCCTTAAGGCTATGCTTAATTTGGAGTTGGTTTATTAAATTAAACATAGTTACTACAATGGAGTTCTTTTGGAAATCTAATATGAAATATGCAAGTTCTTTTCTTTTCATGCACTGAGTCAATACATAATGAGTTAGACAAAACAATAGGCTTTGAACCACTCTAGAGTCATACGTTTTTAAATATAAATAATATAATATATCTACTCTGGTCTGGAGTGCCAGTTCCTCAATTTCTGAAAATTGTTGCTTTTTCTCTGAGTTTTCTTCAATACACAAGAGAGGAAAATGATTATTTTCTATCTCTTTTACTTGCATAGCCAGATCATATTTATTTATTTATTTATTTATTTATTTATTTATTTATTTATTTATTTGGATTTGTATGCCGCCCTATCCCCGAAGGACTCAGGGTGGCTCACAACAATAAAAACACAGAATACAAAATTTAAAATTATTAAAAAGATATTAAATAAAGAACCCAAACAAATATCTAAAACCCCAACAAAACTACAAAACCCATAAAAAACCCACCCCTCAATCCAGGCCGGCATGTTGGAAAAACCACGTCTTCAGGTCACGTCAGAAGAAACGAAGGTCAGGGGCCAACCGAAGCTCCAGAGGTAACTGATTCCACAGGGTGGGTGCTCCCACAGAGAAGGCCCTACCCCTGGGGATTGCTAGCCAACACTGTCTAGCCAATGGCACCCCAAGAAGGCCCTGTCTGTGGGAGCGCACAGAGCAATGGGCAGATGTTGCTGGCAGGAGATGCTCCCGCAAATACCCCGGACCTAAGCCATGTAGGGCTTTATAGGTGAGTACCAGCACCTTGAATCTCACCTGGAGGGCAACTGGCAACCAATGCAGTTCACACAGGAGGGGTGTAACATGGGAGTATTGGGACACTCCCATCGCAACCTGTGCGGCTACATTCTGCACCAGTTGAAGCCTCCAAGTGGTCTGCAAGGGCAGCCCCATGAAGAGAGCATTGCAGTAGTCAAAACGGGAGGTAACAAGCGCATGAGTGATCGTACGTAAGGCATCTTGGTCCAGAAAGGGGCGCAGCTGGTGCACCAGGTGAACCTGGGCAAATGCCCCCCTGTTCACGGCTCCCACCTGATTCTCCAAACTGAGCTGTGCATCCAGGAGGACACCCAAGTTGCGCACCCTATCTACAGGGGCAACACCTCTCCCCACATAACTAACGATGGAACATCCTGGCAAACCCGAGATGCTGGTACATACATATAATGATTATATATTAATTTCTGATTTATAGAGAGGCAACTCAAAGTTGTAAATATCTGAGCTTCAAGATATCAGGATGTAGGGCAACTGCAATTTTGTTTTTGTATGTACACATGCAGAATGTCTATTTTCGCAGAAATCATACTTATGCTCTTCCATTCTCATACAAATTGACATGGCATTGACTTGTTTTTCAATCAATGTATCAATCAATCAATCAGAAGGATTTGATGATTTTATTCTGGGAATCAGACTGGAATCTCAGGATATAAAATGATAATCAGTTCTGTCCTTCAAGGGAATCTAACTAGCTTGCTGTTCATGTGCCTGGGCTACTTTCCTATTTGGGGAAAATTGATGGTTACATTACATTCCAGAATACATGAAATATTCAGACTGTGACCCACCACAAGCCTGCATCTTTGATTATTTAATATGCACTCAATAAGCCCAGCAAAGTTCATTTCATTAAACAAGTTAAATATTCCACATTAGAAGTGAAATTGTGCCACATTCAGCCTGATCCTCAGTTGCTGATAGTTGTCATGGTGTAAATTTCTGTGGAGTTAGCGTGGAAAAGTATCATCCTAGAACAATAATTCAAGCTAGCTTTAAATTCTCATTTTCCCACCTTTCCTTCAAGTAAAATAATATTGACTCTTTATTGGAAGCAGACAGTGGGGCCTCTTCATTGTTAACATTTTCAGTTTCAGTTCAATCATTCCTACAAACTAACCAGTTCCTGCTGTTCTGTATTATTTATTTTGTTGCCGTGAATACCGAGAGTTATGGCCAACATTCTTCACATATTGATATACATTACGAGAGTTTGGAGGGAAACCATTCATCTGCTTTGCTTCTCTCTAAGCCTGGATTTCCTTGATTGCAAAGTAAGATAAACCTGCTATCTTGACTTTAAATACCCTGGGAAGGAATGCACATTTTCTTTTTCTCTCTCTTCCTTCCTTTCTCTAGCATGAAACACACACACACACACACACACACACACAAACCTATAGCAACCCGCAGTTTCCTATCGATGGCCTGGCAACATCCATATTTATTTTCCTGGAAGGCTGAGAGTTTTACAGCTGAAGATTCAGGAACCTTTGAAGTCTCTTGGGGAATATAATTTCATCCCCTTTGCTTCTGGGTCAGAAAGGTAGAGATTGATCTGTGGAGTTCATTCCCCTTGATGGGAGGATGTTCTCCCACCAATTAACAACAGCAAGCCTGGTGAGCGTGCTGGCTCCCTCAGAGCATTCTGGGAAAGGAGCTTTTATTTTATGGTTTCTATTTATGGAGATGGAAGAGAAAGAGGTGGCTGTTGTACATGGTCCTAAAAAGAGATAAGTAAGAAAGTCAAACAGCCATCATGGCTGATAGGACAGTGGAAAACGTAATGGATACATAAAGTTAAAGAAAGGAAAAAGGAATTGGAGAAGCTCTTCCTGCAAAGAAAACATAATAAATCTAGGAGCTACACGTAAACCTGAGCATTTTATGACCAGAAGCAAGCATGAGGGAATGACTCGAATGTAACTAAAGCCATTAATTACCTGACTACGATCAAAACCTAAGTAAAGCAAGTATATTTATGATGCACCTTAGAAGGGTTGCTTCAACTTTCTGCTTTTTTTATTAATTGGTTTGATTAAATAGATTTAAAGAGCCTGGGCAGAGATTCCTAAATCATACTACATATTGATCTAACAAAATACTCAATAAATTTTCTAATATGGTTCCTTTCTTTTCTGGTGTCTGGAAATTTTGCTCCTAGTCATAACTCAGCACAGAGCCCACTGCTGTGACATTTGGACTGTAGCAAACATATGAATAGCTCTGAATATGGGAAGTCTTCTATGATTAACCAGATCATGTTGCTTAATGTTTGTATATGCTGGATTAACATAATAATGAAGCAGAAGTAGTAGAATTGGCTGGGAATTGTGGGATTATATTCTCAGTATATTGAATAAGTACAATGCTGAGAAATTGTACTTTCCTAATGCTCCATTTTTTGTAGCTTCATCATCTGAATGATCAGAGAAACTACCTTAATAATACCAAGGCTTAGTGAAGATCTTAGAATCCACCCTATTCTTAAAAAGTTCATAATTAAGATGGCCCAAGCATGGCTTTATACAGTTAAAAAATTCTGAACATTAAATGAAGGGGAGGAGGGAGAGGGATATTTATAGCAATGTACAAATAACCTGGGTTTGTGACTTATATACTGTTTTTAGTTGGTTGAAACCTGAAGAAGCTTTGAGCATGATGCATGCAACAATGTGGATATTGCTCTACTGCTAAGAAATGTTCCTCTTTCACATAATTTCTGCCTCTCATTTCATAAGAGCAGTGAGAATGGTAGTGAGACACTTTCCTGTATATCTGATTTTACAAGGGCTGCAAATGGCACCAGGCCAAGACTGGTCCAGAATAGCATCTTAAGAAAGGTGAGAGGCGATTTTAAACCATCACGTTATACATAAAAACAGCATAGGAGACAGTAGTGGGATTCAATTTTTTTTACTACCGATTCTGTGGGCGTGGCTTGGTGGGCGTGGTAGGGGAAGGATACTGCAAAATCCCATTCCCTCCCCACCCCACTAATCTGCTTTCCAGCTCTGTTCTCCTGTGCAGGGCAACAAAAGAAGACCTAGCCAATCAGCTGGGACTTGGGAGGCAAGGAATAGATGGGGGCGGGGCCAGTCAGAGGTGGTATTTGCCAGTTCTCTGAACTACTCAAAATTTCCACTACCGGTTCTCCAGAACTGGTCAGAACCTGCTGAATACCACCTTTGATAGGAGAGCTTAGCTGGTTCAACTTCAGTTCTGTGGACTGGATCCTTTTTAATTGCATTCCCATCACTAGATGTTTAGTTTCCCTCCTTCACAACTGGAATCTCAAATCACATGTTATGAATCATGATGCACTAGACAAAAATAAGTAGAAGTCAGTGATTTTAAAAAAATTATATATGCAATGTCATTACATACAATAGTTAAGTAAGAACATACATTTCCAGTATTAGAAATAATCACCACTGCTTTTGATGATCAAGTAGGATGACTTTAAAAGCAGTTCTTCCTTTGGTGTGTTGGTAGAGCTGGGTCCTCTGTTGGAAAATATCCTTTGTTTGGAAGACAGTGTTTAGTGTGGGAGAGAGATAGTATCTTTGTCACATCACCAGTTAACATGTGGACAGCAGTCCAGAGGTGATGTTCAGCAGGTTCTGACCAGTGATGGGATTCCAAATGTTTTACTACCAGTTCTGTGGGCATGGCTTGGTGGGTGTGGTTAGGTGGGCATGGCCATGTGACTGGGTGGGTGTGGCTTTTTTTTTTGCTTTTTTGCAGCCACCCCCACCCATTTTTGGGGCCTTCAAGCAAGCCTCCTGGGAGGCATTTTGCTCCCAGAAGGCTCACCTGGGGCTCAGGAAGAAAAAAAAGCAGAGCATAGGAGGGGCACACAGTACCCTCCTCGCTCAATTTTGGGGCATTTCTGGACTCAGAGGAGTCTCTAGGAGAGACGTTTTTGCTCCCAGAAGGCTCTCCTGGGCCTCAGGAAGAAAAAAATGGAGCCTGGAGGGAGCACACAGCACCCCCTCACTTTGTTTTGGGGCCTTCTGGGCCTCAGGGGAGCCTCCTGGGGGGGATTTTTGCTCCCAGAAGGCTTCCCTGGGGCTCAGGAAGGGGAATCCTGGTACAGCTGATTGTATGAACAGTTGATTGTTGGGACAAAAAAAAAGAAATACCTTAAGGGGTGAGCATCAGGCAGTTGGGGTGAGTGAGCATCAGGTGGGTGGGGTGACTGGGAGACCGGGTCGGGGATGTGGCTAGCCAGAACTTACTACCATTCGGTGACCAATGCCAAATCTTTGTTACCGGTTCACTTGAACCGGTGCAAACTGGCTGAATACCTCCCTTGGTTCTGACCAGTTCTGGAGAACCAGTAGCGGAAATTTTAAGTAGTTCAGAGAACCGGCAAATACCATCTCTGACTGGAGATTTTACAATATCCTTCCCCTGCCACGCCCATCAAGCAATGCCCACAGACATATTGGGACTTTCCCCGCTTTGCTAAACTGGGTGTGGGTGTGGCCAGCGCATGAAGCATCCACCCCGTGGGCCACAAGTTCGACAGTCCTGCTCTTGGCAGTCTGTTCTATGGTTCCATTGGAACTTACATGTTAGTTTTCTCCCTCCCTTGTATGGAATAAGGCTGGGTTTTTTCCCCCTAGAAAACAAGCTATACCCACTTTTAAGCTTATGATAAAATCCAACTTGTCATGAAGATTATTTTAATGAAACTGAACCTACAATGAAGCACCCCATTTGTGTGTGTGTAAAAATGGACAATGGAAAAATGTGGTTGTTGTATGAAAAATACAGAGCTACTTACATATCTGTTGTTTGCCAATAAGAAGAGGTTGGAGCACAAATCAGCTCCTCTATTGTGTGTGTGTGTGGCTCCCTGTGGTTCACTAATGAGACTAGTAAAATAAATGGCACACTTTAGCCCTTGTCTGAATGAAAACTTTGCTTCTTGAAAACAAACAGCCCTGGAAATTAAAGAAATTATCTGGAACATTGTATTTTTTCATTCATATTTATTTTATTTTGTTATTTTTCACAAAACCACTGAGGGGTTGCACAATTGTCTCAGTCATTTCTTTGTTTTCTATTTGGCTCAGATTAAATAGTTCCTTTTACAAAGGCAAGGAGGCTGGTGTAGTACCATTTTGTATTATGCTAGACAAAAACACTGAACTTCATCTATGCTATGGATGCTGGAAATTTAAATTGTCCTAAACATCCAATTTGTATGGAAGAGAGTTCCTGAGTTTGATTCAGAACAATCGTGCATATGTGCTTATATTTATAATATTTGAATAATTTATTCTTCCAAGATTCATGCTAGTTACTGAAATAGGAGTGGGAAAGAATATTGTTGGTATTGTATTTTATAACTGGGTCTTGGAAACAGGAATTAAATCTTGATTTAATTCTGATAATAGAATTGTGCAATGTAGGAGTTGGTGGGGACTTTAAAGATCTTCTAATCCAACTTGTCCAATGCAGGAATCCATTATTATATCAGTGTATGGACAGATTTAAATAACAAATAAGAGTATAATGTATAAATGGACCTGAGAGAGGGCTGGGAATGTCTGGCTTCCAGATATTGTTGGACTAAAACTCCATAATGTATCTGTAGACTATGGTGTCTGGAACTGATGGAGCTGAATCCCAAAACTGCTAGCAGCTCACAGTGCGGCAAAAGTAAAACTCATCAAAATTTCAAGGTGCTTGTATTCTTTGGTGTATTCTGGATCTGAAATACCTCAGAAAAGATCTGTATTCAAGAGCCTTGGTGGTGCAGGCTGTTAATAGCCTAGCACTTAGCTCCAGCTGCCTGTAATTATTGCAGGCTCGAATCCCACCAGGCTCAAGGTTGACTCAGCCTTCCATCCTTTCGGGGTAGGTAAAGTGAGGACCCAAGATTGTTGGGGCAATAAGCTGACTTTGTAAAAAATGCCGCTTAGTAATAAGCAGGCATATACAATGGAATGAAGGCTATTGCTGAGCGCATTGGGTTGTATCCCAAAACTGTAAGCCGCCCTGAGTCTCCGGAGAAGGGCGGGATATAAATATGAATTTTAAAAAAAATCTGCTTCTGGTAACTTTGCGGGGACTGTCCTCCAATGACATGCAGAGAGACATATTGATTCATCAGCAAAGTGCTTCATCTGTCTAGAGTTTTTATGGTAGCAATGCCTTTCCATATGGAATGCAGTGGATATCTCCCTGCTCCATCAGGCACCCTAAAAAAGAAAATCTGTTTTTAATCTTAATGTTTACACAATGATACATCAAGATATGCAACCTGTACATCTTGGGGGGAAAGTATGTTTTTATGGGAGATCATTCTTGTCATGCTTCACAGTTCTGGCCACTCAGCTTAATATTTCTTTCTCATGTAAAACCAGTTCTTTCCCATGTAAAATCAGGAGCTGCAATCAGCTTTCAGTATTCAGTAGTCATTTATCTATGAATTGTTTTGACTCATCTTTCTTTATTCCTCCTCCCCTCAGCCAAGTTCAATATGGATCCAAAGTCACAACTATTCAGAGAGTAATAGAAATACAGTCATGCCACAGCACTATTGATCATGCTCATTATCTCCAGCTTTGCTTCTCAATTCATGACAGTGACACTGTGGCACCAGAAAGGTTTATTTGGATTTTTTTTTCAATTGCTCTTCCCCCACCCCCATTGAGCAGATCCATAGAAAGGGCATTTGTTTGTATGTTTAGCTTGTAACAAGACAAATGAAAAAGCATGGATTATAAATAGCACTTCTAAGAAATGCTTTCTTTGTCTCTCTTGTAATAGTGAGGTAAAGGGATTTTTATTAGGTCAGGAACAGGAGCTCATGGGTTATGGAACATGCAGCAAACTATGATGATGACAAAAGGACATCACATGCAATGACATTCATAGAAATGCATACTTGTTTCAGAAAGTGATTGCAATGCACAAGTTGCACTATTTGCATGATTACCTTATCATGCATTTGCCATCATTGGACACACTTTTACCTTCCCTCTGCAGAGGTTCAAAGTTGTTGTCAGAAGAAAAAAGGGATGCAAGGCTAAGTAATTGTAATTGCCCTGAGACAAAAAGTGGATTTATTCCTCCAACTAAACTCTCATTTGACATTGGCCTACCCGACCTTTAGTTGGACCTTCTTCTGATTACAGGTATGTAATGATCAATTCTATGCCTAAATCACTAATTGGAATGTATTCAGTAGGTGCCAACAAGCATTTGTTAAACAAGGATTCCCAGTAGTATTGGATAGTTTTGTTAGAGCTTCAGAGGTACACGGAGGCACTGATGATAGACATATGCATTAGTTTCCTTCATATATAAGTTCTACTCCTGAAAAAAGTGACTGGGCAGGAAATTTTGTCCAACACTGGAGGTTCTCCCTAATAAAGAATTCTATTTCTGTCGATATTCATTCTCTGTGTAAGATACATGTGGTAAGAAAGGAGAATTGGGAGAATTAGTATGCTTATTCACACTTTCCCAGAAGTGCAGAACTTATTTGTGAGAACTATCAAATAGTGAGAGTGTATGTGAATGAAGTGATATTTTTCCAGCAAGTTGATCCTTCTTGAATGGCTTCATTTGGAAGTTATTGAGTTATACTGCACTGCAATCTCTAACAGCTGCAAATTCTTGCACAACTTTAAGACTTGTGGCTATGCTGGTTGGGGATTCTGAGCAGTGGTGGGATTCAGATTATTTTACTACTGGTTCTGTGGGCATGTCTTGATGGGCATGGCATTGTGGTCATGTGACGGGGGGGGTCAAAAGACAGAAACTCACTTTCTGGAGCAGAGGGTTGGAGTAGATAACCTCCAGGTACCTTCCAGCCCTGGATTGCTGTGCTCTGAAGCTGCATCTAGTGCCAAGGTTTGTGGTCCTTCCTTCATCTCCTTTCCCTCCCTCCCTCCCTCCCTCCCTCCATCTCTTTCTTTCTTTCTTTCTTTCTTTCTTTCTTTCTTTCTTTCACTTGGTTTGCACATGCCCAAGATGGCGGGCGCACTTTGAGTAGGCTCCGTTTGGGGGATCGTGGGCTGTCGAGGCTTTGGGGAGCAGAAGCGTCCCCATAACCTGTTGTGCTAAATAAGATTCAAAAAGGTTGGATGTAAATTGAGGGCCATTGTCAGAGACAAGAACATCAGGTAACCGTGGGTTACAAAAAGTTTTGAGCTGTTTGATGACAGCATCAGTTGTGGTGGATGCCATGGGGATTACCTCTAGCCATTTGGAATATGCATCTACTATAATGAAAGGTGTGCCCTCTGGTAGGGTCCAGCAAAATCAATGTGAATTCTGGACCATGGGCCCCTAGGACATTCCCATTCCTGTGTGGGGGCGAGAGGTGGTGCAGGCCTGACTACCTGACAAGATGCAATTTGCCAGTTTTCAACCATTTTGTCAATACCTGGCCACCATACATAACTCCTGGCCAATCCCTTCATCCTTACAATACCAGGATGACCCTCATGTAACATTTCCAAAACCTCTCTTTGCAGTTTTGCAGGAATAACCACCCTGTTACCCCACAAAATACATCCTCTTAATACAGATAATTCAGTTTGCCTGGACTTTAAAGGTTGGGCAAGGTGAGGTAGATCTTGAAGAGGCCAACCTTTCTTAATCCAGCCTATAACAGGAGCCAACACAGTGTCTTTGGCAGTCTCTCTGGCAATTTCAGCAGCATGAACTGGAAGCTTGGCAACAGTTTCTAGGAAAAAGGTGTGTGTTTCAGGTTCAAAGTCCTCCTTGTGGCAAGGAAGTGGGCAACGACTCAGTGCATCAGCATGTCCAATGTCCTTGCCAGGCTTGTGGATAAGTTTGTATGAATAAGCAGCAAGAAATTCAGTCCACCTCAGCATTCTTGGTGACAGGATAGTAGGTGTAGGCTTGTCTCCTGCCACAATGCCTAACAAAGGTTTGTGATCTGTAACAATGGTAAATGTTCTCCCATACAGATATTCATGAAATTTCTTAACAGCTGCAACAATTGCCAATGCCTCCTTGTCCAATTGGCTGTAATTCCTCTCTGCTTTGGTCAAAGTGTGAGTAAAATGCAATAGGGGCTTCTCTCCCACTGGGAAGCCTGTGGCTCAAACCCCCACTCCAAAAGGGGATGCATCACAAGTCAGTACAACAGGCAAATTCTCAGAGAACTGTATCAGTACAGCATCAGACGTGATTAGTCTTTTAATACTGTTAAATGCTGATTGTTCCTTCCTGCCCCAGACCCAAACAGACTTTTATCAAGTAATCTGTGCAATGGTTCAGCAATGGTTGCCTTCTGAGGTAGGAACATGTGATAAAAGTTAATGAGTCCAAGGAAAGCTTGCAAATCTGTTTTGCATTTAGGTCTAGGGGCTTCTTTGATTGCTTTAACCTTGGCATCTGTAGGGTGGATGCCATGCTTGTCAATCATGTAGCCCAGGAACTCAACCTTGTCAGTTTTAAGAGTGCATTTTTCTTCCTTGACTTTTAACCCCGCTTTCCTGAATCTGGTAAGGACTTCTCTGAGTCTTTCTTGTAACTGAGTGTCATTTTCAGCAGAGATTAACACATCAGTGCACTACCCTGAAAGATGCCACGCTTACTCCAAATTGTAACCTTTTACATTTGAAAGCACCTCTATGAGTCACAATGGTTTGGGCCTCTGCAGTGGCATCATCAACTGTTAGTTGTTGATATGCCTGGGCCAGATCCAATTTGGCAAAGACTGTACCCCTGCCAAGTGAATGTAACAGATGATGCACCACTGGAACTGGATATGCACTCTGCTGCAGCATGGTTCAGTGTCCCCTTATAGTCTCCACAGATTCTTACTGACCCATCAGTCTTGACTGGTGTGACTATGGGTGTCTCCCATCTGGAGTGGTCAGTGGGCTCTAAAACCCCTTGAGCTATTAATTTGTCTAATTGTGCATCAATTTTTTCCTTTAAAGCAAATGGGACCCTTCTGGGCTTTAAACGAATTGGGGGCACCCTGGATCTAGGTTGAAAGTGATAGGGGTCCCCATATACTTGCCCAATCCTTCGCTGAAGACCTCTGGAAACTCAGACTTCAAGGCCTCCTCCCATTCAGAGTTGCTCACGTGATTGATGCCAGTCACCTCGATGCCTAGTGGCTTGAACCACTCAAGTCCCAGCAAGCTTGGGCGATCCTTGTCCACGATGGTCAGGGGCAAACGTTTGGTGTGGCCTTTAAACTTCACGTTGAATTCTCTTGTTCCAACTACTGGAATCTTGTTCCCTTGGTAGTCTTTAAGAGTCAGTGCTTGCTTCTGGAAATGTTTCTTCTGAATGTTGGGAAGTAGCCTGTGAATAGTGTCCCATGACACCATAGATAAATAGAAGCCTGAGTCCACTTCCATTTGGCAAGGCCTTCCTTCAATGAGTACCTTCACATGTACTTTTCTGCTTCTCAAGGGTGAAGAATGACCAATGGTGACTGTTTGATGAGTTTCATTCTTCCCATTTGCTTCTGAGTTGCGCCCCATTTTCTCACTGAAATTGTTGGGCTTGAATTCTTTCTCAGGAAATTTCTTCCTACTAGGTGGAGTTCTGGATGATTTGCAGACTCTTGCTAGGTGACCTCTTTTCTCACAACATAGGCAGATGGTGTCTAAAAACTTGCATTCAGTGCGGGTGTGTCCCCCCAGCCTCTGCAATAAAAGTCTTGCCTCTTTCTTCCAAGGTCTTTCCTTTTCTTCTCCATTCTGAGTCTATAAATTCCTTCCTCCACCTCACTACAGTCTGAATCAGAGTCTATTTGCTCGCAATGGGTTGTTGTGAACTTTTCCACATCAGAATGGCTTGAGGCCTTGTTAATTTTCTTCATGGCTGCTGCTGAGGCCTTGGTTGCTTCCTGAAACAGCTTCCTCTATGGCCTCCTTAAACATGATCTTAGGTTTCATTAGTAATTTGCTCTGTAAGACCTTATCTTTAAGGCCTAGAACAAACCGATCATGCATGGCCTCTTCTAAGTTGGTAAACTCACAAGCACCCCCAATGTCCCTTAAACTTGCCATGAAGTCGTTAACATTTTCGCTTTCCCCTTGATCCCGACGATAAAACTCGTGTCTCTTAATGAGGCATGATACTTGTAATGGGCTCTTAAAGCTTTTCTAAATCAGGCCATTCCATTACCTTCAAGTCTGCAGCTCCCACCAATGCCTTCGCCATCTTGAAGACTGCCGGACCACAGTGCGTGAGAAATACCGCCCTCTTCCGCTTCTCGGGGATGTCAGCGAGGTCGTTTTCTTCCAAATACATTTGGAAGCGATCCGCATACGATTCCCAGTCTTCTGCCACCGGATTGAATGGGGCTGTGGGGGTGTTCAGTGCAGCCATCTCGCTCTTCTGCTTGTCTTCCGCATCATCTCTTCTTCAGGGGAATCCCACCCTCGTCGCCAGTGTTTAGTTTGCATGAAGAGTCAGACGCGAAGAGCTTCAGTGAAGAGTTTATTAAGTGACTACAGCTCGAATGGACCCGACTTGGCTGGGCTATGGCTGCTTCTTATAGCCAGCAGCCGTAGTTGCCAGCCAATCAGAGTGCAGGGTTTTCCTGCACTATTTAAACCAATCCTATTTGACATTTTACAAGAACAATTCAAACTAAACCAATGACATTCAAACCTACATACATAACTGATATCCTGCTGCAGAGGCAAGTTATTTCCTATGTCTGATAGGATTCATAATTCCCAAAGTAATAATACAATAAAAATAACAGAAAGAGGAATTGGAAAATAATTTTACCAGGAGTTGCCTTTTGCTCTCAATCCTAGTGCTTGAAGAAGGATCTAGAAATAACTTGTTGAAAATCGTTCCTTCACTGCATTTTATAGTGGAAGCATGGATGAAAACATGACTCAGAGTTTAAGTGCTTGAGAGCTAGTAAGAACTCAGATGAGCTTGAACCCACTTCATGGAATAGTTTGGGCAATAAGAATAATACAAGTTTGTCCTCTGCCTTTACTGACCATTGTGGTTCCCCCAGATTTCCAAGAAAGGTCTTTTCCCAGTCATAAAACTTGAGATCTACTATATGAAGATGCTGAGGACTGAAGTAAGGATATTTTGCATTCAAAACATGGGATCTATTACTTTGCTAATGGACATTAATAATAATAATCAAACAGATAATGGAATCTGTGATGATATTAAGGGAGGGAAATATTGATATTTTTAAAAGGTGATGTGTCTGTAATGCTCTGTATCTTGAGCTAAAAGTATGCAGCAGCACATGCATCAAATTATTCTCTTCATCCAACACAAAAAGTAAGCACACACTCAATGGAGAGAATAATTTGATCATATATGATGAGTTGTTATGAGCTGAATGCTAAAGTATATAGCAACTATTAGTTTTTCTATTGTATAATTCTTGGGCCCTCTTTGACATGAATACTCTGAAGTTAATTTATTCCAGAAACAACTAGTGGCATCCTGTCTGTCTTTTGAATAACTCTGAAATTTGGGAAATAAATAGTATTTAATTCTGACATCCTGAAATTAAGTCTAGGCCAAATTTTAATATTTGGCTTTGTGTCTGATACGTGACCAAAAATAGTAGAATTTTCTAGAAAACAAGAGTCTGAATGGAGAGAATGTTGAATCTTACGGGAACCATTGTTAATAAAAGATTTCCTAACCAGTGTAGCCCTTAATCTATATTTATTATTATAAATCACACATTTCAGTGGGAAGTAAGCATGAAAAATATTGCTATCTTATGCTATTTCATAATGCATGCATTTTAGACTCTGCTACAAAAGGAATTCCTGAGAAGTTATTAATGTTTGTTTCTGCTTCAAACTACAAGGTGCAAAATATCCTTAAAACAGGGGATAAAAAATGGAATTGGCTACTTGTTAAAAACTGGTTGCTAAACTATTTTTAATCTTTTTTTTTAAAGATTCATTTTATGTAAAAGAGCAAGCAAATACAGCCATTTAATTTTGGTTATTCCTCATAGTTTAGACAAATCAACATCCTTTTAATATTAGTCCATTCATTCAACCTGCTTCTTTTGAGTAACTTGATTTGCATAGAAAACATAGCAGTAGCCACTTTTGGTATGGAGATGGTACCAAATGAAAAAATATTTAAACATGTTTTATTTTTAAAAGATTGTACTGTGTGTACTTATTTCTACCACTTTTGTCCCTTGGAAAGATTATTTTAAAAATAGAAGGAAAATTTTGTGTTACCATTATCTTCCTTTTCCCCTTTTTCTAAAATTCATCAAACTTAGTCTTGTAATATTTATACTACTAGAGATAGATTGGTATTCAACAACCCACCCTTCAGAGGAAATAGCTTTTAAAAGTAGAATGGAAAAGGTGACATTCTCTCTTTCTTTGAAGCACCCAGAGGCCTTCAAAATCTGCTCTCAGAAACTGAGGAACACCTTTGGAACAGATATTCCTGTCCATGCAAAGGGAGTAAAATCCTATGGGATTTCCCCCAATTCATTGATTTATGTAAACATGTCTATAGAACTGTTCATATAATGCATTAAATGAATTTTAATTTTAATTGACTTTAGTTCAATGTTATGAAAATGTCATTCCCATCATTTCAGCTCTTGATATACTTTCACCATATCAAATCATTACCGTACAGTTAAATGCATGGTATTTATGATTTTAATATGTATCATATTTAAAACACCTTCCGAGTCGAGGAAAATGTTTAAAGTTAGGCTGCAAGCTGGCTACCAATCTTTCTGCCAGCAACATGGCACAAGATAATTATTTATCTAATAAATAATAAATAATAATAATAATAATTAATAATAATAATTATTATTAATAATTATTATTAATCTAATAATAGATTATTATTTATTTATTTAGATAATGTATTTTTCTTGCTCTCTTCCGAGCAAGACTCTTCCTTTTTACTGAATCCATTTTCAAACGTCACATGTCCAATGGTTTAGTAGGTAATACATTTTCAAAAGGTTTAGCTGCTAGAAAATGTTTTTTAAAGTAACATGAACATCTGGGCTGACCCTAACTCCCCCTTCTAAGTTTCAGCCTGATGTTAATTAAAACAGGCATGTTATAACCTCAGGAAATGGCAGCTGACCCTTAACTATGAATGTAACGTTACAATAATATGCAATAAAAGCAAGTCAAAGTAGAGCTGTTATCCAAACCACTTCTGGAATGATACTGCTGCCTTCCAGATTTTGTTTTTTTAATTCAAGGAAACTAGATTAAATCTCCTCCTCCTCTTGTCACCACCATCATAACCACCTTGATAAATTTCCATTCCAAATGAGAATGCTAGTATTTTCTCTTTTAACTTGTTACAAACTCCAAACAAAACAACTGCTTCTTTCTCTGAATTCCCAGATTCCCTACTATTCTTGACCATGCTTTTTGGAATTTGGATTCCATCAACTAATGACTTCTTTCAATGACCTCAAAAGTTCTTCGAATTTATTTAAAAGGAATAAAAGGAATGTTGACGTGTCTGTGTGCATATCCGGGTTTTTGTCTATCTTGGCTTGAAGGGGATGCTACCTTACTTACCTAAAACTAAATAAACAGCATTATTTGGGGATCCAAAAAGCACAGCACTTGAAAAGTTAAATCATATTGTTCCAAGTAGGTATTTCATATGCCAGATGGCTTCACAGAAAGATCTTCCATCGATGTGATTTCAGTGGGTGACAGCATATGCTATTTCAGTACTAATTACAAGTGGTTTCCAATTTTCACATTAGAAAAAAAAGACCCTGTTTAACTAGGATTCTCTGTGGAGTGAAAGATGCTGTTTTAGTGAGTACAAAATAGTATGTAAATATTTTCTAATAACCATGAAAAAAGGAGACATTTTCCACATGCCGTGTAGATTAATGTCAACGATAGCAGAAGAATCTAGAGAGGAAGAGAAAGGACTCCATAAGAGTAACCATTACTCATTCCGCAAGGCCGTCATCTATCTCCCATCCCACTCCTCATCTGTGGAAAAAAGCAGCAATCAGGAAGGACAGAGAGGTTTGATCAAACATCTAACTTATGGGCAAAAAGGTTTCTGATTTAGAGCCCTAATTATATGCAAATATGCTCACTCCATATCATTTGAAATAGCAGAAAAATAATTTCTCTTGTCTTTTCTATTATGCATTATTATGCACGCAGGGATAATAGCCGAGAAAAGCAATATTCAAGCCAGAATTACAGGTAGAGAACTCTTGAACAAAATCAAGTAATGAAACCATTGAGTTTCACTTCAATTACAAACCAAACTGGGAAGAAGAAATTATTAGTTTGCACATCAGGCAGAATTTTCTTGTTGTTGTTCAACCTGGAGGAAAATGCTGTCTTTAGACAGTTTTAAATAAGTGCATGTGGATATTCTGTGAAGGAGAAGAGTTGAGCTAGAAAGGAATTGCTCAGAAAATGAGGCAGTCATTTCAACCTGCTTTGGAGCCCCGGCCCATAAAACCTTGCCTGATGATATCCTTATTATTGTGTTAGATCTGCATAAAAATATGTCCCCTGTATCTCTTTCCAACATTTTGGATTTATTTCTGTTTCATGCTAGACCGCTTTAGCAACTGATGCTATTTTGTGTGTTTATCTCTCTGGTTTTATTTGGTAAAGTCATATTTAAATCTAGTTTAAATTCTAAAAGAAAAAATCCTTCATATCTGAAATCCAGCAATTAGCCTTTCCATTGGACTGAGTTATCTGTGAAATCTCTTCTGAAAATCTGATTCTTCCTTCGAAATGTGCTATTCTCTAGGCTAATATTCCAAATATATGTGGGACTATGACCTAGTTTGTGATTTGTATCATCAGTTACTATTCTATCCATGCTACCATTAGAAGTCTATGGATTTCTTTAAAAGTTTATATTCCACGCCATTGTGAACAGTTAAGTTTGAATATTCACAATATTTAATATTTTGTGATAATGTGAGAAAAATATTATAAAACTAATTTGATTCCTATAAAAAGATCAGACTGATAAAAGTTCTTTACATGTTAAATTTCCAACCAAATGCTTATTTTCTGTAGTACTGCTCCCAAAAACTTGTTCCTGAAAAAAAAATGACACACAAACTCATATTATATAGCTAGTTTGGAAATGTATAGCAATCATAAATGAGGAAGTATTTCTGGTTTTATGATAACATGAAAAGTAAAAGGAATCCTAATAGTCACTACTAGGTAGCAGTTGTGTCGATTTAATATCAAGTCTGTGTAGTTATTGAAATAGTGGAAAGGAATTCTAGCCCTAATCCATAAATATCTACCTATCTTTCACTGATTTTGGAGGATAGTCCCCTATGTGGATGAAGCTCTTAAAAGTACTTCCTGATAGGTCTAGGTATGATTCCACAATGCACATAAATAGCAAAGCACAATGATTTCAATCTGCACATGGATTTGATTTCATGACCATACAATTTTGACTGAAACAATGTGGCTATTTATGATATCCAAAGACTCATTAGAAAGCTAATTGGTGGACAATATGTAAACCTATACATCTTCTACCTGAGAATAACTTCCACTGATTTTAAAGTAGATATCAGTAAGATTTTACATGGAAATTATTTTTTTTGAGGTTTTGCCATATCCCAAAGAATTTATAAAGACAAAAACACAGTGGTTTTATGTAGCCACTGAAATGCAAAACTACAGGTCTGGATAATTATATATTTACTGTTAAAAGCAGAAGGATTTTATGCTCTGTGAGAATCTGATGCTGTGGTGATATGAAATCACAAAAGGCAGGATTATGATGGATATACCAGTGGCCCTTCCCTCTGTTTATGGCATGGGAAAGGTCAATGTTTGTCCTGTACAATATGTCACTGCTAAAAATATGACTCCAGAATTTATAGCAAATTGCTCGGCTAATTTACTACAAACTATAAATAACACTGCTTGAAAACACAGCACAATATATTCCAGCAATAAACAAGGAAACTATTTGCTTGATTCAAACCATACTGATGATAGCATATTAATTGGCATAGTCCAATCCTTAAATTGTATTATATGCAGCAACATGTTTTTACAGCTTTTCTAGTTATAAGCATTCATGTGTCATTTTGGATATAATTGATTAGAATAAGCATTATACAAACCCTCCCTTCCTTTTTGAGTTCCAGCCACTGTTATGCCCTATATCAGGCTTTCCAACCTGATTTTCTCCAGATGTGTGGGCTTACAATGCACATTGTTCTATCCAACATGACCAATGACAGAGTGGGACAGGTATATTCCAACATATTTGTAGTGCTATTCAATTTAGGTAAGGGTGTCCTAATTGGCAATATATTTCTGGAAACCTCAGCCAATAATTTAAAAGAAGCCTTTATTCCTCAATGCTGCAAAACAACAATAACCACAAAAAGACAACTTTCCAACCTGTAGAAAACAGTGTAGTAGCATGAAAAATGAAAACCTCAATTTGTTAGCTTCAGACTTACTAGATTTATAAAATAATCCCATTTTATAATTTAAAAAAACTCAGGACAGAATGTTTTCTTAGACTGATATGCTCAAATGGCAGTCTCTTTGCAGACCACCACAGCTGCCCTTGATCATATTGAGTAAATATGCCTCACTCTCCAACTTGATACAGTTCCTAAATCTGGTATCAGATGCAATTTTGAGGCATATTGTCAACCTTAAGTATTTTCTAACTTAAGGGCACATTATGGTTATCTTCATCCTTTTGATCTCTTGAATACATTCCATTTAAGAAGCTGCAATGCCTTTCCACAGCTTTATTTCAGGCTAATCTTGAGGACCTACATTAGAGACAAGGCTAAGTAATTCTGAAGAAGCGTAAGCAGAGGTGGTATTCAGCAGGTTCTGACCAGTTCTGGATAACCGGTAGTGGAAATTTTGAGTAGTTCGGAAAACCGGCAAATACCACCTCTGATTGGAGATTTAACAGTATCCTTCCCCTGCCATGCCCACCAAGCCACACCCACAGAACCGGTAGTAAAAAATTTTGAATCCCACTACTGAGAATAAGTTATAAAATATGTTCATTTACTATGGTCTCAAAGCCTCTGTGAATATGTCCTATATAAAGTTACAGTAATAGTAACTGTATGAAACCAGGCTCTTTCAGGTCATCAATTTACGATAAAGTGTTTAATTCACAAATGCTTCTCCAGTGGCTAGGTATTTCCATGACCGCAAAGAGTTTTGATCTGAAAAGTGAGGAGCACGATTAGCATTTTTGTCTGGACCTCCAGTTAGCTTTGAGTGTTGAAACTGGCAATTCTAATAGTTATCTGAACCTGATCCAATTCACTGACTTGTAAAGCAGTTGGTGGTAGAGACTAATGCCAACTAATTTAATAAAAATTGACAGACTGGAGTAACAGGCTTTGACTATTGATACAGGGTGCCTTTGGTGTTGCTGTTAATCCAGTGCAGTTTTACAAGTTATTGCCCCAGTTCATGAAAAGATAAACCCCCCTCCCCACCACTGCTATCTAAAGGGACTCTGTTGGTAAAGCAACACTTTCTCCGCCACACTGATGCCAAACATGCCACTGAATTCAGAAACATTAAATGGCAAGATTCATCACAACTAATTTCTGCGTGCCATCTATTAGGCTACATTGTTTTGTCCTCAACGTCAGGTTAAATAATGAACCTCTTGGAATTGAGTAAATTAACCTCCACTTTATGTTCATGTCATTGTCAAATGGAAACATCACTTGCACAAATGAAAAAGATTCATTAGTAACACTAATGCGTAAGCTACACTCCAACAAAAGATAAGAAGGATTGAGGTCCTGTCATAATGCAGTGTCGAACTGCCGGTTTGTTATTTATGATGCCTGCTATAATCTTTGGAGATTATTTTCAGCCATGGTAATTAGCACACAATGCATCAAGAACAATTATGGAACAATGTATTTGCTTGACAGGTACGCCACACTGCTGCAGGCAGGCTGTGATCCGTGAGAAATTCAATCAAATCTGCACGCTTGCAGGAGTTTATTAATATTTCTCCTTTCTGAAGCAGCTTGAAAGGCAGCTTTGCTTGACCAGCCATCCAAAAATACTTAACAATGTGACATGAACATGTTCCTTGTTAACATGTACCTGCTAGCACCAAGCCTTCCCAAGCACTTAGGCCAGATGAGAAAGCATCAGTTCATTTGCAGCTTGTTACATCAAGAGGGCAAGTTTCTGCTTCTCCAACATTTCAATATTATTTTTAAGGCAGATAATAGTTGTATTGTAATAAAACGTCAGCTACAAGAAAGAGATATTTTGATTTGATTTTGATTTATTTGATTTGTCAATCGCTTACAAGATAATAGGTATAAGTATAAACATAGTTATGAATACATGAAATGGATACATATAAGAAAAACTTAAAAAAATTTAAAATGGAAGCATTGAATGAAGGCTGCTACTACCTCTAATCACCTAATTTGATAGCCTCTTTTATCACATTTAGGTTACTCCAATTATATAGCCACCTGTCTCATATATATGATTCTGGGTAGATTTAGTGGTCATCTGGGGCTGAACTTAAACCTCAGATAGGGAGGCTTTGGGCTTCAAATTGATCAATCCTGAAGAAGGAAAAATATAGGTGTAAGAGAATGGCCTCACCTGTTAATTCCATAGCTTTTGAATTTTGACCAAAACTATATCTTCTGGATATCAGATCTACAAAACAAGAAACAAAGCAGCAAATTCTATTTAGTAATGTTTAAAGTGAAAGGGATCTTGGAATCCTAGTGGACAATCACTTAAATATGAGCCAGCACTGTCAGCACTAGCCAAAAAAGCCAACGCAACACTTTATAAAGTGTTATTCATCTATCATTCTACAGGTGAAACTCAAAAAATTAGAATATCATGCAAAAGTTCATTTATTTCTGTAATGCAACTTAAAAGGTGAAACTAATATATGAGATAGACTCATTACATGCAAAACTAGATAGTTGAAGCTGTGATTTGTCATAATTGTGATGATTATGGCTTACAGCTCAGGAAAACCGCAAATCCACAATCTCAGAAAATTAGAATATTACATGCAATCAATAAAACAAGGATTGTACATAGAACAATATCGGACCTCTGAAAAGAATAAGCATGCATATGTACTCAGTACTTGGTTTGGGCCCCTTTTGCAGCAATTACTGCCTCAATGCGGTGTGCCATGGAAGCTATCAGCCTGTGGCACTGCTGAGGTGTTATGGAAGACCAGGATGCTTCAGTAGCAGCTTTCAGCTCTTCTGCATTGTTCGTTCTCATGTCTCTCATCTTTCTCTTGGCAATGCCCCATAGATTCTCTATGGGGTTCAGGTCAGGCAAGTTTGCTGGCCAATCAAGCACAGTAATCCCAAGGTCATTGAACCAGGTTTTGGTGCTTTTGGCAGTGTGGGCAGGTGCCAAGTCCTGCTGGAAAATGAAGTCAGCATCCCCATAAAGCTTGTCTGCAGAAGGAAGCATGAAGTGCTCCAAAATCTCCTGGGAGACGGCTACGTTGACCCTGGACTTAATGAAGCACAGTGGACCAACACCAGCAGATGACATGGCTCCCCAAATCAACACAGACTGTGGAAACTTCACACTGGACTTCAAGCATCTTGCAGTCTGTGCCTCTCCATTCTTCCTCCAGACTCTGGGTCCTTGGTTTCCAAATGAGATGCAAAAGTTGCTCTCATCAGAAAAGAGGACTTTGGACCACTGAGCAACAGACCAGGTCTGTTTTTCGTTAGCCCAGGTAAGATGCTTCTGATGACATTTGAAGCCCATGTCCAGGATCCGTCTGTGTGTGGTGGCTCTTGATGCACTGATTCCAGCCTCAGTCCACTCCTTGTGAAAGACCCCAACACTTTTGAATGGCCTTTTCCTGACAATCCTCTCCAGGCTGCGGTCATCCCTGCTGCTTGTGCACCTTTTTCTTCCACATTTTTCCCTTCCACATAACTTTCTATTAATGTGCTTTGATACAGCACTTTGGGAACATCCAACTTCTTTTGCAATTACCTTTTGAGGCTTTCCCTCCTTATGGAGGGTGTCAATGATGGTTTTCTGAACAACTGTCAGGTCAGCAGTCTTTCCCATGATTGTGATTCCTACTGAACCAGACTGAGAGACCATTTAAAGGCTCAGGAACCCTTTGCAGGTGGCTTAATTAGCTGATTGGAGTGGGACACTTTGAGCCTAGAATATTGCACCTTTTCACAATATTCTAATTTTTTGAGTTTGTGAATTTGGGGTTTTCATGAGTTGTAAGCCATAATCATCACAATTATGACAAATCACGGCTTGAACTATCTAGTTTTGCATGTAATGAGTCTATCTCATATATTAGTTTCATCTTTTAAGTTGCATTACTGAAATAAATGAACTTTTGCATGATATTCTAATTTTCAAGTTTCACCTGTATCTATCTCCTTTCAGGCATTTTACTCTGGTGAGAAGATTATGTAGAAAATGGTAAGTTAAGTATATTATCTCTGGTTTTTGTGGTATTTATCACTTCTTCATGAGAAAAGAAGGACTATGGGTAACATGATAGCAGTATTCCAGGATTTGAGAGGTTGCCACAAAGAACAGGGTGTCAACTTATTTTCCAAGGCACCAGAAGGCAAGACAAGAAACAATGGATGGAAACTAATCAAGGAGAGGAGAAACCTGAAATCAAGGAGAAACTTCTTAACAGTGAGGACAATTAACCAGTGGAAGAGTTTGCTTTCAGAAGCTGTAGGTGCTTCATCACTGGAGGGTTTTAAGAAAAGACTGGACAGCCACCTATATAAAATAGTATAGGGTCTTCTGCTTGAGCAGGGGGTTGGACTAGAAGACCTCCAAGGTCCCTTTCAGCTCTATTCTGATTGATTGATTGATGAGTTGGGAGGGAGAAAATCTTTATACCTGCAGGAAATGCAGACTTGCATATAAGATGAGAAACTATGGAATTAAATACCAGAATATTAATTTTTAAGACTATTTTACATCAATAGGTCCCAGAATGCATACATTCGATAAAGGAAATCATTATGAAACTCTGAAATATTAATAATTTGCACAACATCACAATTGTCATCAATACAGCCACCGAGCCAGTGAACCAGTGAAAAAGGCATGAAGAGTTGTTAACCTAATCCTGCATAGATTTTTCTCTGGTAATATCACACTACTAACTAGAGCATACAGAACATTTGCTAGACCAATACTTGAATACAGCTCATCAGCCTGGAACCCGCATTATATATCGGAAATTAATACAGTCGAGAAAGTCCAGAAATATTTCACGAGAAGAGTTCTCCATTTCTCTACTCGTAGCAGAATAGCTTATGCCACCAGACTTGAAATTTTAGACCTAGACAACCTAGAACTATGGCGCCTTCGGTCCGATCTAAGTATAGTACATAAAATTATCTACTGCAATGTCCTACCTGTCAATGAATACTTCAGCTTCAACCACAACAATACAAGAGCACACAATAGATACAAACTCAAGGTAAACCGCACTAAACTTGATTGCAGGAAATATGACTTCAGCAACAGAATGGTCAATGTCTGGAATACTCCACCTGACTCTGTGGTTTCTTCCCCAAACCCCAAAAACTTTAACCTTAGACTGTCTACTATAGACCTCACCCCTTTCCTAAGAGGTGTGTAGGGGACATGCATAAGCGCACCAATGTGCCTACTGTCCCTGTCCTATTGTTTCTTTTTTATTCATATCCATTTCATGTATTCATAACCATGTTTATACTTATACCTGTTATCTAATACTTGCTTGACAAATAAATAAATAAATAAATAAATAAAACAACCAATATATTTTCAAAACTCTCAGCATATCTCAAAATTGGAATAGATTGTTTGAGATCAAAATAAATCTAGAGGGAGGATTTAATAGAACACATCTTGGAAGGCTATTCCTAAAGCATCCTCTGAAATTGTTAAGAATGTTAATGAGAGAAAGCACAATATGTCCAGATGTATTACACCAATATGTTGAATCTGAATAGAAATATAATGTCAAGATAAAGCATTTTTCTTCCTGTATGCCTTAACTTACCATCACACTTGAATTGACTAGGACTTAAATCAGGTAGGTGCTGAGTTAAAAGCAGGCTTACTCTCAGGTGTAGAGCTGTGGAGCTTTATTTTTTCCTACTTAACTGAGGATGATTCTTAACTACAGTAGAGAAATCTTAAGATAAATAGGTACAAAATAAAAGCAAAAAATAATAGGCAATTGAAGCACCCTTCTGGGGAACTTTATTATTCCCAGGTGGTGACAGGATATATGTGGCATGTATATTGTGCAGCAGATGTGCTCAAACACATATGCAGGGTGACTCAATTCACAGAATTCAGAAATGCCCGAAGTTAGGATTTAAAAGGCAGAGACTCTAGAATGAACAACAGTTTGAATCTGTCATTACAGAGCAATTAAGCAACAAGTCTCACTCATAAAAGCTTTTGCTTAAATAAATTTGGTCAGTGTTGAAGGTGCTATCAGATTTTGTGTCAGTTTTGTTAGCATAGACTAACTGCTATTTCTTCACCCCAGCAATCAGTTTGTGTAAGTAGGATTTCTTACCCTGACTGTCCTTGGCTCTGGTTCTTCAAAATGAGTCTATTTATAGGAGAAAAATATATTTGTGTTCTTGATTTGCATTTTGAACTGACATTCATTTCTGTTAAAGATAGAGCTCAAATGAATTTGGCTGCCCAAAAAGTCTCCTTTGCAAATTGGGATAATGAACTGTTTCCAGATATTCTTGATGGCTCACATACACTCTGAGTATTTGATATCTGTATCTGGCATCAAATGGCCTTTAAAATCTGACAGCTGATATCTTGAAATGTTTGCTGTATGTGATGATAGCATTCAAAAATACTGATCAGTGAAGCTACATGATGCATCATAATGGGATAGGGCTTTCTGTCTTTGATTATCACTATCTATGAATGAGTGAGCCTCTTCTACCTAACTCCATTTGAATCCAAATCAGATTCAGATTCATCTCACATTCAACTAGTATATTTGGAGGGAAAAATGTCCATTTCTTCATCATAAAACACACACACACACACACACACACACACACACTAATAAACAAAAACTCAGAACAGATTGCAGAGAGCCTTAGCTAACCTTGCTTGATCAGTAAGAGCAAAACAATGAGAATAACACATCATTTTCCATTCAGTATCATGATCCTTATCTTGGCTGCAAAATTATTGACTGCAGAAAAATGACTCACTGACAATCTCTCATTGAGAACCTTTTAAGACAGGATGCCATAGTAAGAGTTCCATCACTGTGACATCTCTTCAAGGAATGTACCTTGCAGTCAACTGTTTTGTTAATGTGATTGGAAATGCCCACTCAGGAGATTACTTGTAGAAAGTAAAGTAGATAAGTAATTTCCATCATGGTCAAGCTGCATCACCAGGATGATGGGGGTGAAATATATATATTTACATCAGAACCTACAGACAACTTTGAAAATACTCAGACAGATGGCTCCTCAATTATAAGAAGGGGAAGCAAGTGTAACACAATCAGACTTTCAAGATCTTGTTATTAAAATAATAAAATAATAACAGTAATGATTAGCTTCCTGTGGAGGTTTATTTCTTTTTGGTCTGGTCAACCTAGTGGGGCTGAAAGCACCTGAGCAGCAGGCAAAAGAAAAACAGTGCTTGCTGCCTCCCTTCACCTCCTGTTCATGTCTTCTTGATGGTCATCTAAAAGTGGCATGAGAAGTCTGAATCTTGTCTTCATTATCCCATCACTCTCCATTGCAACTGAACATGTCAAAACTGAATATCGGTTATAGCAGGGGTCTTCAAACTTGACAGCTTTAAGACTTGTGGACTTCAACTCCCAAAATTCCTTCTCCAGTCATGTTAGCTCAGGAATTCTGGGAGTTGAAGTCCACAAGTCTTAAACTTGCCAAATTTGAAGACCTTTAAGTTATAGAGTTGATCTTCGTTGGAATTCTGGGGGATAGAAAAATTAAGATTCCTGCCCACAGTACTCACTGCACTGATAGGAATCAACTGAGCAGACAGGAAAACCAGCTGGGCTGTAGATGAAATTAATCTTGCTTTATGAGCATAACCCCACTTCTCTGTTGCTCAGCTATTTCCTGGAGGTTTACACCACTCAACTTCTATCCATCCATTCACAAATCTGAGAAATGCAGGTTTGGCTTTCTAATCTCACTTTTCAAGTAATCAGGGCAGATCCAACACTCTCCCACATAGTGTTGCTGTTTTATCTGGATGAGGGGACACCAACCATTCTTAAATGACAAGGTACATCTGTACTGTTCAACTTCCTCTGTGAAGTCTAATTGCACTTCCACATTATGGTTGTTTCCATTCTCCCAACCACTTCAGAACTATTTTGAAACTGATCTGTGGTTGCCTTCCATTACACTGGTATGAAATGCTGAAAACAAGGAACAAAATTCACTGCACCCCAGCTGCTGTTGGTTCCACCATAACAAAAAATCCCCTCACCATTACCCCGATGTTTTGCAAGCTTGGTCTCTTCTAGGAAAGCGAAGGAAAGCTGATAAAGCCCTTGTCACTTCCTCCCTTTGTGTGGAAACACCCTAAATTTCAGCATCCATTCCAAAATTCATTTCAATGGAGCTAAGCTAATCAAATAACAAAGCACTTTTGGTATAAACATTTGAAAAACACAGGAGTAGTTTTGAAAAGTTTGTTCACAGCATATTTTTACCACACCAATGTTGTCTCTCTTACAAAATACTGGTTGTTTATGTAAATAATTTGTTATGCAAACAAATGTAGCCTTGAGTCATTCCTGCACTTCTGGTGACTATATAGTCTTCTTGGGAACAATATGGAAATTGATAATGTCCTAACTGCTATGTGCTGGGAAAGCAGGGAAATAAGCAAACTTTTAAAGTTTCATCCAGTTTTAGCTCTTGTATTTGAGCCACTTCTAACTCTTCTATGTGTGTTATGATAAGAATGAATTGGACCAGTCTGGTAAAGTGAGGAATAAATAAAATTATGATTTTAATCAGATTGCAAAATGTTTTATAGAATGAGTCCACCGTTCTGAATTCAACTGTCTTCTTTGAGTCATAGGAATAAACAAGAAAGTTCCTTTGGTCTTCAGAAATCTTGCAATATATAAAATGGACACCACATACTATATCAATGTCTCCTGAAACAGGGATGTATTTAGCTTTTGGAATGGATCTTAACCCCTTCATAATGCCCCGAGTCTATTTTACAAACCTGTCTACTTATTTAAATCTTTTATACAGCCACTCGTCTCACAAGCATGACTCTGGGTGGCCTACAGCAAGACAGATGGTTAAAAACAAATAAACAACTTTAAAAACAATTAAACACAAATAAAACATGAATAAAAACAAGCCTGGGGGAGAACAAATAACTAACTAACTAACTAACTAACTAACTAACTAACTAACTAACTAATAACTAAGCACAATGCAACCATCTTGCAAGCTTCCTGTTCTCAAGGGATTCCCATGATTGATGGAAAAACCAAGTTTTGGGAGTTTCTGGAAGGCTGATAGAATAACAGAGTTGGAAGAACCTTTGAGGTTTTCTAGTCCAACCACTGCTCAAGCAAGAAACTCTATACCATTTCAGACAAATGGCTGTCCAATCTCTTCTTAAAATGTTGGAGCACTTATAACTTCTGGAGGCAAGTCATTCCATTGATTACTTGTTCTAACTGTCAGGAAAGGGGATGGGGATAACCTCATCTCAGGAAGAATGATGTTCCAGAGGACAGGAGCCATGGAAGAAAGGTGTCATTTCATGGGTCCAGTCAGGTGGAACTCTTTAACAGATGGGTCCCCTCCTGCTGAACCTGATGGAACTCTCTGCCTCCCTGTCTCTAGTTCTGGCCTAGCTATCTGTTAAAATAAAGGGAACTTATGAAACATGAATTTCTTGCAAAGTTTGGAAGTGCTTTCAGTCTGCTGTGCATTAATAACTAAAGAATCATATGTTTCTCACTGAGTAGGTCTGTGATCTTTATATACATATCTGGAAATTAGTCTGATATAACTTAAGTTTCTGTTCTCTTGCAGGATCAAAATCTACCCCCTCAAAATCTACCCCCTCAGAAGTCTGATAATCATTTTAACTTGAAAAGTTTTCTTCTTTGTTTTCTGTATTTTGCATATGGCCCTTTCCTGCATGTAGCTGACTGAAATCTATTTAATGCCTATTGGAGAAATCTGTTTTTCACTTACAATTCAGGCCCCAGTTGCTGATTTGAGGAACCAAACTAATTTCATGTGGTTCTCTCAACACCCCTCATGACATTTATGACATATTTTTCTGTTTAGAGAGAATGATTTTTTCCAGATGCCAGCTGATTTGAAACTACCTAATGAGATTTCCACAGATGGAGAAGAGGGATTTTTTAAAATGGGATTTTGTGTGGGATTTTTTTTTATAAAATATGATGCTCTCCAACAAAAATATTTCTCTTCCAAAAAGCATTACAAATATAGTTGGATGAACGCTAGATTAATGAACACTTGTTCAAAGGAAAATAGGCAGGATAAGTTACTCAGTCTTTCTTCCCCTTACACTTTTTCCACAATATAAATTTACACTTATACCAAAGCCACAATCCCCAGTATGAAATTAGCAAGTAAAATAAATGGGCATTATTTAGACAAATTTTTATTTTAAGCCGCTAGCCTAAATCAGAATATATTTTGAAAGAATTTTAAGGAATAGAAAAATTTCTGAAGAAGTAGGCCAAACGTTCCACAGGTCCCCATTTTAGTATTTCTTTTGGCCATTGCTTTCAAAATGATTTGCACAAGTTATTATCTAGAAAGCAATTCAAACTGAGATTTCTTGGAGGAAGTCAAACATTTCATACCACGACTAATGATGCTTTTCTTTCCCCTTTAAAATGTGTGCCTGTACATGTGCATGAAAAGCTTAATATATACCTTTAAAAAGTCTTAAAGTAACAACTCTTCCAAAGTTAAGAAAAAAAGGGAAGAACAAGAAGGACTGCAACTCTGTCCATTTGAATAGCATTTAGCAATAGCACTTAGACTTATATACTGCTTCACAGTGCTTTTATATACTGCTTCACAGTGCCTCTCTAAGCAGTTTACAGGGTCAGTATATTGCCCCCAACAATCTGGGTCCTCATTTAATGAATTTGGAAGGATGGAATGCTGAGTCAACCTTGAGCCTGGTGAGATTCGAACACCAAACCGCAGGTAGCCAGCAGTCAGCAGAAGTAGCCTGCATTACTGCATTCTACCACCATAGCTCAATAGCACCGTATTTATTTATTGAATTTATATTCCTACCTACTTGCCCATGGCGATTCAAGGTGGCTTACAGAATATAAAACCACATTTGAAACAATAAAAACTAACAAAAAGAATCAAATAAATTAATATAGTACAACATAACAAAATCAAAATCACTCCCCAACTCCCAACCCCCCACCCTGACGACAGCAGATCACACAAGCCATTTAATAGACTCTATCCTGCTCTGGGTTCCCTAGGCCCACTAGCAGAACCAGGTCTTCAGCACCTTCCAGAAGAGTATTAGAGTGGGGGCCATTCTAATCTCTTGAGGAATGATGTTCCAGAGAGAAGGAGCTATCATGGAGAAGGCCCTTCTTCTGGGTCCCACCAGGTGTAGCTCCCTAGGGGATGGGACCCTCAACATTCCTTGTCTCCCCACTCTGAGGGGGTTGGGTAGATATGACTGGCAAGATTGGAGACAGATCAGAAATTATCCAACTGAGTGGAATCCAGCGATGGCTTCTTAAGAAGAGGGTGGACCACACCCTCCTTAAAGTGCTGGGGCACCACCCCCTTCTGTAGGAAAGCATTAATCACTGCTATTTCAGTATTTCACTTTCCCATCAAAGGTCTTAAAACCAAAACCAACCAACCAATGTGGCCTGTAGCCTTAAAATATTCTCTACTCTTGATTTATTTTCAAAGTGCACATAATGCTTCAACAACAAACAGTGCCATGTATGATTGTGAGAAGTAACAAACCCTGAACTTTACCTAGGTGAGAATTGTGATAATACTTCATGGGCTTCAGGGCCATTGGGTTGAGTGAATGGGTTTTTCAGCAAACTCTATAGACAGAGATGGAAGATGAAATGGAAGATGATGCCATCCATTGCCAAGATTGATGTAAGATTTCATTGCCAGTGTAATTCACTTTAAATATTAATTGGGAGTTGGTCTTGAACTTCTAAATGCCCCTTATTGGCCAGTTGGAAGATTCCAATAGGAAATCTCTCTGGGGCACTTCAAACCACACATTACTTTTTTAAGATATAGTACCATATTTTATAAACATCAGAAAAAGCAAATTTTGCAGCACCATAGTTTATACCAGCTGATAGTTATTATGTGACTAAATATATTGTTTTTGCCATTTTGATAAATTATTATTGGGCAAGTGTTTATATTTTCATTACTTAATTATATATGTGTAGGAAATGGAATTTTACATGGGCTTTAATTAATTCTTAGATTTAACTTAAAATGAAGTCTTTGTTAAATGTTAGTTGTTTTTACATATGAATATTATATTCTTTTATTAGTTTGCCTCAATACTCACCCAGATGGAGTGGGAGGACTGTGTTGTATTGCCTGGAAATATTTAAGTGATTAAAGGCAAACCATGCTGTGCTGGATTATCATTCCAGAGATATTTCCTTATCTAAATAGAGAAACCCAATGAACACAGGTAAGGAAAAAAGTGGTGGGAGGGACTTCTGACATCCTGTCAGTTTCCCTATTGAGTTTCCTTGTCAGAATCTGGCAGGGAGCATCACATACCTTTCCTTCCTTCCTTCCTTCCTTCCTTCCTTCCTTCCTTCCTTCCTTCCTTCCTTCCTTCCTTCCTTCCTTCCTTCCTTCCCCTCCCTCCCTCCCTCCTTCCTTCCTTCCCTAACCATCAGGCAGATAAGCGGAAGCTGTGGGATGGGGCAGCAAGCAAGCGATTACAAGACTGGCTGAGAAATGGTCTTGAAACATTGAAAATGAAGATCACATGACTGCAGCAACAGCCCATCAGTGCAGAAGTAGCCAGTAGCACTGAAGCAACCATAGCTTCCCCAAATTTCATTGCCTTGGGAGTTATGGGTCCTAGATTTTTGACACATTCCATAAATAAGCCTATTTGAGGTGTCTTAGTTCAAAAATTGTTACCTTGTGAGGCACCATTTCACTCTGTTAAAGATTATGACAATGAGAGTTTTAGTAGTATGTAGATTTCTCTTGCTATTGAAGGAACTGGACATGCACAATTGACCGAGCCCCTTTAGTGTTGAACTCACCTCTGCAGATGTCTGTCACCTGTTTCTAAAGAAATGTGCAAGGGTTTGGGAAAGAGAAGAATTGTTATTATGGGAAGCTGAAACCACATTGAACTTTACGCTCACATTGCCTGTGAAAAAATATATAAAGAGAAAGAGCAAAATTCTTCCTTTGGTGAGGAACTAGTGAAAACTGCTCTGTATAATAGTACACAATTGAATGGTTGGAGAAGCAGTTCCATTTCTGGAAAATAAGCTCAAAGTCCATGAAAAAAAAGAAGGATAGCCAGTCATCTGACAGTGTTAAAACTATGCTATGAAAAAATACAAAAACTGTCCAAATATCATTTGTTTTGCAGGGCACATGGCTTTAATACTGAATCGTGCATAGTTGTGTATTGTTGCAATACACAAGATTTGTTTATATACTCAAAATAATCTAGATTGGCCTGGCCTTTGAATCATTTTCCTTTTCCTCCCTCTTTTTCATTTAGCAATATAGTTTTGATTAATGCTGTTTTTCTGTGTTTGGTTGCTATGTAATATAAGCTGCCATGAGCACTCTTTGGAGAGTGGGAAGGTATGTTAAAATCCTATAAAAACCCCAAACACAGCAAAGTTGTTCCTAAACTGTATTTGTAGGTCAAATAGTGTTTTTTTAATCTTATTTTTTTCTAGTAGCTACTGGACATAGCCACAGATATTCTTAGTACTATTTTTTTTAATTATTCCATTAAAGATTCATTTACACATGCAATTTTTTATTTGCACCATAAAGTGAAACAAGCTAGTCTGAGCTTGTATAAACTGCCCACACATTCTTTCAGAAGAGCAGTATATAGGCAGATGCTATGTTAAACATTTTGTGGAATTTATGCAGTGGACCATGACATGAATTACTGCCAAAATCATAAATACTTTGGAGATGAAAATATATTATGAAAAACCAAATCTTTCACCTGGTTACATTTTTTTGCTGTTGAGTGCCAACAAATTGTCAAAATTCCATTACCGACTAGATTTATTCTTGCAAATGTGATATGCTTTCTTTATCTCAATGTAACTTCACCCTCCACAAAACTGTGCCAACATATATTAAAGGCAATGTTTTTTTTCAGTATTTAATCATTTGCATACATGTTTACAGCACTATCCCAACAGATTCTTTCAGAGGTCAGTGTCACTGAATTCAAAAGGTTTCCTATCTGGTATGTAAGATTTCAGTCTTAAAACAAAAAATAAATATGTAGTTTGCTGGATGCCTTGCTCCTGCCATGGTACAGATTGGAATTGGATATCTATTCACAGCATGTAAAGAATATCCATTTATCCTACCTCCTTGTGATACATTCTCAATCCAGCTTGTTTACCAACACCAGCTATTTTTTTAAAAGAAAATCATTACCCAAACCACGATTAAATTCAATAGAGTAAGTAGATAAAATAGGTATACAACGGGTGCCCTGCATTATTTTAAATTTAACATAACTAAAGCAAGAATAATTGATGATAGATGAGCCAATTCAAGAATGATCACAGGTGATTTATTAAATATACATATACATATATGTACAAATTATAATATTCTCTTTCAAGTGTGCAGAAAAAGAGTAAAAAACAATCGGCCAAATAAATAAAGGCATACGATAAAAAGTAAAGGAAATATAGTAAAAACTAGTGTGCTCCAAACAATATACATCTTTGTAATTTTTTATTCTTGCAAATCATCCTTGCTTGTATCACAATCCAAACATTGTTTCATATACTGCCTTTGTTCTTTAAGGTTCTCACACTTTTTCTTTTCATGATTTCATATTGTCCATCTAACCAATACTACTAGTTGATGATACTACCAAGTTTGGATAATGAAACATCTGCAACAAAACAATCAGGCTCAGAGAGCACCAAGGACCCCTCAGCTACAACTTTCTTGGACTTCCAAGACTTCTTCTGACCTTCTGAAAGAATTCCTTAAGGAAAGAAGTAATAATCTGAAGATAAATGTATTGTTTGAATGTTGAGAATGTAAGTAGGCAAGATCATGTATAACCTACATGACCTATTGTGGTGTGACCTCTGCGATCTATTATGAACTATTTAACATTTCATAATGCATATTGCTTAGCAGCTACAAAGAACTGGGGAACTATGGTTCTCAACTTGAGTTTCTTATATGCAATAGGAAGGATACAGAGCATGCTTGCAGCCTTATTTTCACTCTTCTATACGTCTGGTCTATCTTGTGTGCTATTGTGGCTCGGGAAGTCTATTTATAACTCAAGGGAATTTGTGTAACTTTTCACCATGCTAGACAAAGTCACATTTAACTGGTTGCTTCTGCTGAAAGATATTCTGCATGTACATCAAGGAGAAGAACTTTAAGCAAGCAGAAGATATATTTTTATGACTGAGGGATATTAGAACTGAAGAAGTTATGTTCATGAGCAAATATATGTCATGTTATGAAGACAATTAGTAGTTATTGTAAGGCAGGGTAGTCTTCATTGAACATGATAACAAGTGAGGATTCTGGAGTGAGATACTGCCTGAGGAAGAAGTATCAGGAGCTTGGCATTTCATAAAAACTGATTCTAGAACTATGCTCCAAAACAGGACTGTTTAGGGAAATTCAAGACTTAAGGAGAAGAGTGTGGGGTTCAGTATTACCTCTCATTTTCTCTCTAGCAAGTGGCCAAATTACAACTATACCACCAGTGGTTAATCTGATTGCAGACTTTGGATAGGTGGCATGATAAGACCACAGAGAGAAGGCCTTTTGAGCACTGACTGGGAAATGCAGAACATAAGAGACAGGGGTGGGATTCAAATTTTTTAACAACCAGTTCTGTGGCCATGGCTTAGTTGGTGGGCATGGCTTGGTGGTCATGTGGCTGGGTGGACATGGCTTGGTGGTCATGTTATTGGCTGGGTGTGGCCAACTCAATATCACTCACATCGAGGCATGCATCTTCTTGCCTGGCTTTTCATGACTGTGGGGATGCTGCAACAGTCGTAAGTGTGAAAAATGGTCATAAGTCACTTTTTTCAGTGCCATTGTAACTTTGAATGGTGACTCCACACAAGCAAAGTACCAGCAAAGGAAGGGAAAACTAGTCCAGAGAAGTTCCTGAGACAGGAAGTCTAGTCCTGCCAAGAATGTAATAAGGGTTAATGGAGAGCCAGTTTCTGTAAGCAACACCAGAATGTTTCCTTCCTGCCTTCCTTACAGGATTAGGCCAGTAATTTCTTCTAACAACCGGTTCTCTGAACTGCTTAGAATCTTAACAACCGGTTCTAGAAAATGGGTGCAAACTGGTAGAATCCCACCCCTGATAAGAGATCAGTGATAAGTGGGTTGTTGGTCCAAAGCAGAAACATTTAGAATAAGTGGCTGCTGTTGTGTCCAGGCAAAACAAAAACAAAAGAACATGATGATATGCACTAAAGTTATGTGAAAGATTGCTGTGGCACTCTGCCTCTCTTCCCATACAAACTGTTCCATTTCTCTCTAAATACCTACTATAGCTCTACAGAGATATGTGGGAGACTGTGAAGACTTTGGTTCAGTGTATCTAGAGCTCTTCAATAGAAATTCTGGACACTTCTCTGTGCAGGGAAAAGGGCATGAGTTATGAACATGTTGTCAGTGAAAAAACAGTAGCAGAGCATACCTTTAAAAGGGATATCTTTAAAAATAATAATAATCCCAGCAAGTATTTTTTTTCAAATTGTGCTCCCAAAACTGGTAGCAAATCAAATAGAATTGCATCAAACCAATCTAGATAAGTCAGTTTCAGAGCACAAACCTCAAACTCTCAAATCAGATGAGGCAGCTTCTGTATATTGGATAACTTCTACTTGGATTTCATGAGTAAGTCTCATCTATTTTCAATTACCACCCATTAGATATTTAGGTTTTACAAGGATCCTTTGACATAAAACTAGAAAGGAAGAAAATATGAGCACAACAACTTTGGAAATAATCCTCTCTGGCACAAAGCCAACACCAGGGCAATTGCAAAGGTGGCCATTCTGACACTGAAATGTAAAATATTGCCACAGGGAATTTGTCGGCATTCCTAATTATATTCTATAATGCTAAAGTACAGCATTGTTATAGTTTCATAAATTTTATTAAATAAGGCTTATGCTTAGAGTTTTTTCCCCCCTGTAAGTAGTGAATGGAAGGCATTATTTAGCCAAAGTTGTCAGATGTTGCCCTTTAGTAACTATCCTTCTTAGCTTTTTAAAGTCAATGAAGCAGTCTACTGGATTTTCTAATAGAATGAGCTACAAGTAGGCATTCTTTAATAAAGGTAAACTTATTCATAA
This sequence comes from Naja naja, assembly GCA_009733165.1. Taxonomy (NCBI): domain Eukaryota; kingdom Metazoa; phylum Chordata; class Lepidosauria; order Squamata; family Elapidae; genus Naja; species Naja naja. Next base: position 89,344,909 of record CM019149.1, on the reverse strand, counting down.
TGTTATATGGAAAGTAAGCCTTGTCAAATGTTAATACCAGATTGAAGAGCATATGAAAGATGACACTGAATAATAAGTAATTAATACTGACTCTACTAAGTTAATTTGTTACAGAAAACAAATATCTAAATCCACTACTGTTGCAATAGATAAAGGATACACTAACTCTTTTTTGTGGGTGGAAGGCCACACATTTTAAGCTGCCAGGACCTATGCATTGAGATATCAACAGAGGGGTCCATTTTGACTTGCATTTTTCTTTTCAGTTACTATCTAGGGTGATAGAATCTTAGAAATGCCTCTCACAAAAACTGACCAAATCTTTTTCTCCTGTCTTGTAGTTGAGCAGAAAGGATTTTCTTTCTATCCAGTTTTTCCTCATTTGATTTTTTTTCTTTTTTTCTCCTGGCCTTGGTCTGACAAAGTCCACCTTTCCTTTGCCAAGCAGTAAAGGCTTACTTGCCTATTACCGTTCCCACAGCAGAACAGGCAAACCCAGTTCACCTTTTCGGCCTCCTTGGCCAAACTTCACCTTCCAGGAAGCTGTCACTGCATGATAGCAAAGTGAGCAGCTAGGTCATTACTGGCCTGCACCTTCTCCTGGAAGGTATAGTTGTGGGTCATAGCAAATGATATGAATAGTTGCATGTAGTACAGGGATCAAAGCTCTTAGACTTCAAGGCTTTGAAAAAAAGAGGGCAATGGAAGCCCATAGAGGCAAAGACTGCAGGAATAGTATCATTGGATTGGTGCCATGAAAAGCTAGCATAGGAACAGCCTTGCATACTTCACCAAGCCAAATCCAGGCTTTTAGTAATATACTGTAGCTTTGCTTCTTTAAAAACTTTTCTATGTATTCATGCTGGCAGATATAATCATCAGAGATATTTGATTGGCAAACTGTCCTGCTTCTCAAGATTATAAATATGAAAAGCCATGGATTTTTAGGAGGAAAGTCTCAAATATTGAAGGATCCTCTTTGGAGTGGTCTAGATAAATGGATATTTGCAATGTGCTAAAATATTTCCTTATATTAATTCATATTTTACATTCATGCACATGTTTCCCAATGTTAGGTTCAGGGCCATTTTGTCTGTTATCCAGTTTAGACAGAAACCAAGAAAATGTAAACGAGAAGAAGCATTATGTACTAGTTTTAGGCAAGATGTTTTTCCATTCAGCAATTTAAGAATCATCTGGAAAACATCTTATAATGGATGAGGCAAGCCATGACATCTACAAGAAATATTTCTGCTTCTTATATTTCTCTCTTCTCTGCACTCCATCAAGTGTTTCATACATTCAGATTTTTATAAAGCATTTAGTAAATAGAGACATTCCAAAGATTTATATCAAAATGAGGATGATAACATGTTTTAAATGTGTACATTTCTTTGTTTATATTTTGTATCCTTTTCTGCACAGTACATGTACTGTATATGTGTAAGAGAATATCAGTTTGCTTTGTTATGGCTATCTTGTAAAAGCATATGGAAGACCCTTGGTGATTTCTTAACTCATAAGGTTTAAGACAGTTATTCTGGGTTGGTAGTAGCATATAGAAGAATCCTTCAAGACTGAGTGAATTAGGATTCAGTGCACGTAGATGTAAAGCAAATTGAGACAAAGTATAATTGCACATATATTTTGATTTGATTCTTTGACCCATTGCAAAGGTTCAAATATTGATATTGCTAGAATAAAATTTCAGGGTTCTTTAACTTATATGACCTCCCAAATTGTACATTGCACTCTTAACAAAAATCAACACAGCTTCTATCTTGCCTACTTCCTACTTCTCTTTCCCCAGAAGTCCTCCAAAGAAATGCAGCAATTGGCCATGACTAAAGCTTTGCTCTACAACAAACCCATTTTTATTTTTAAAATCCAAGGTGGCAGTGCTACTGGCTGCTAAAGAGGTGGGCAAGAAAATGTGTGTGTGTATGTGTGTGTGTGAAATGAGACTAATTCATGGAAAAGGGAGGAATGTCAGAATGAGGAATCTTGGGATGTTGCAATATCAGAGTTTGCAGTGTTCCAAAATATGTAAAAGTAAAGGTTTCTTTGTCAAGCCATGTTGCCTTTAGGGCATGGTGCTCATCTCTGTTTCTGGGCCAAGGGAGCCAAAGACATTTTCTGTGGTCTTGTGGCCAAAATGGCTGTACACCAAAGGTGCATGGAACACTGTTATCTTCCCACCAAAGTGGTATCTATTAATCTACTTACATTTGCATGTTTTCAAACAGTTAAGTAGGCAGGAGTTTACCATACCAAAATATATGTTCCATACCTAAAAAATGTGCCATACCTAAAATATAATGAAAATAGATTGAAAATACAAATGTTCTGGTGGAATCTGGACTGCTAATGGTTAATAATGAAAGTGAACTTAGGTAAAGCAAATTTGGTGTTATAAATTATGAGGGAGAGAATTTGAAATATGACAGCCATACTTGCTTGTGTGTAACAGTATGATTAGTGCAACTATCTTTTAAAAATAGTTTTGATTGCCTTTAAAAAATCTTTTCCAACATAAAAAAGAAAGAAAAAAGAAGGAAAGAAAAAAAAGAGAAAGATTTATTTTTAAGCATTTCAGGTTTCTTTTCATTTAAGGAAAAAAATAGAAATTATCAGGGAAGGGGAACAAGTTTTTAAAATTATGCATGGTGTGAAGGAAGTGGAGATAAATTATTCTTTCTCCCTGTACCATAACACTAAAACTCTGGGTCAACAGCAAACCAAAGGAAGTGCTTCATCATTCCAGACATAGTTAATTTATAAAATTCACTGCCACCAAATGTGGAGATGGCCTATGGGAGTTCAGTTAAGCCATGATAGGAGCAGTTGTGAGTCTGCAAGTTTCAGATTTGGTCCTTCAGTGATAGTACCTCCCCATCAAGAGAAAACACTGCAACTGGTGTAGAAGCACGAGAAATAAAGAACAATTCTATTTTGCCTTGGTTCAACTTTAGTCTGTTTGTTCCAACCTGACTCCAACAACTTCAACAGACCGTGACAAGATTTTAACAGAAACTTGAGGTCAGCCCAGGATAGGAGTGTATGATCCAGACATTAATGATACTAGCCCCTAAAGAAAAGGTTTATCTTTTGCAGCAGTTTCATTAGATATTAACAGCAAGGAAAGTATTAAGCCATGCAGTACCCATAGTGGATTCACCACTGATAGGATTTCTTATCCCTCACAACCATTAAGTAAAACCTCCTACTATGAAAGGCATGGAACCACTGTAAAACTGTGCCTCCAATACCCAACTCTTGAAGCAGTCCAGAAGGAAGCCAAACTTAAATGGATCCATATTTCATGTTGCTATATAAGACAAGCAATAAAATGTATGATCTGTATTTCCCAAATCTTTGACATTTCAGGAGAAGAAATTCAGGTATAGATGTGTTATTATCTATCTTCTGTTTTATTGCACTCTTCCATCAATATAAGGACTCCATCATAGTCATTGAAATGGTCCAGCTCTATCCAGCACCACTGATTCTGTCTCAGCAGACCCATTCACTACAATGTTCAACCAATCAGAATAGAATTGGAAGGGATCTTGGAGGTCTTCTAGTCCAACCCTCTGCTCAAGCAGGGGACCCCATACCATTTCAGATAGGTGGTTGCCCAATCTTTTCTTAAAAATCTCCAGTGATGAAGCCCCTACAACTTCTGAAGGCAAGCTGTTCTACTGATTAATTGTCCTCAGGAAGTTTTCCCTTAACTCCAGGTTGCTTCTCTCCTTGATTAGTTTCCCTCCATTTTTTTCTTGCCTTGCCTTCTGGTGCTTTGGAAAATAAATTTACCCTCTCTTTTGTGTGGCAGCCCCTCAAATACTGGAATACTGCTATCATGCCAGCCCTAGTCCTTCTCTTCTCTAGACTGGCTAACTTGATTCAACTCCCCAGAGCCACAGCTTTCTTCTCATAGCCTCTGCTCCTGTCGAAGTATAAACTTTCCACTGTTTCAACTTTGTTCTGAATTCAGTTATCCATCTGCACTTTTTTTGCTACTTTTTATTGATTCTTCTAGTCCATTCTAGAATTAGACAATTTCATCTCCTAATTTTGGGGGCTTTTCAAAGTCACTTGTATTTCTTTATTTTCTTTGTCCTGTGAGATTTATTCTATTTATATTCCTTTTTTTCCCACAATATTTTTTTCCTTCAAATTGATAGCTAGCTTCCAAACACCATATGAATTCTTCCTCTCCCAATCAAGTGAAATAATCTCAGATGATTTTACATATTCTGAATTTGTACCTACAGAGTAAGATGAAAAAATAAGAAAAAAAGTTTTGCCCTGAGGAGGCTAAATACTTGTTTGGCAACCATCTTGGAATGTATTTCTATCTATTGAAACACTTGGGAGCTTTTCAATAGATAGAAACATAGAAGTATGTGCATGAGTATGTATTTAGATGAGGTGTGTGCATTTTATTACTATTCTTAAATGAGAGTCACAAACTGACCCATAGATCTATCAGTGGACCCTAAACCTATCCTAACAAGATTGTTGCAAGGGTTGTTGAGAGAATATAAAGGTCTCTGAACCCTCCAAAGACCATATTGCTGTCTGAAAATGTATGGATAAAATAACATTAGAACATGGGATACCAACACTTTTATAACTGTGTTGGCTGATGTGCTTTGTAATCATGTAATCATCTTGATCATGATTTATTTATTCCTCACACTTATACTGTATAGCCTTCCATCTCACAAACTTGACTTTGACTGATATAAAATAAAAAACTAATTAAAACATTCCACACTAAAAGCTTCAATATTATTTTTAAAAATCTAGAACAGAGCATCTTTGATGTAACAAAAAGTATAGCCATCTTAACTTGAAGTTGTCACTCAGAAAACCTTTAGAGAAATGGAAACTTTGTTTTTTTATGAGAAATAGATGGATGATGGATGTTATGTATGTAGGTTTGAATGTCATTGGTTTAGTTTGAATTGTTCTTGTAAAATGTCAAATAGGATTGGTTTAAAAAGTGCGGGAAAACCCTGCACTCTGATTGGCTGGCAACTACAGCTGCTGGCTATAAGTAGCAGCCGTAGCCCAGCCAAGTTGGGTCCATTCAAGCTGTAGTCACTAAATAAACTCTTCACTGAAGTTCTTTGCGTCTGACTCTTCATGCAAACTTAACACTGGCGCGAGGATGGGATTCCCCTGAAGAGAAGACGACGCGGAAGACAAGCAGAAGAGCAAGATGGCTGCACTGAACACCCCCAGCCCCATTCGATCCGGGCAGAAGACTGGGAATCGTATGCGGATCGCTTCCAAATGTATTTGAAGGAAACGACCTCAGCGACATCTCCGAGAAGCGGAAGAAGGGTGGTCTTCCTTACGCTGCGGTCCGGCAGTCTTCAAGATGGCGAAGGCATTGGCGGAGCTGCAGATGTGAAGGTAATGGAATGGCCTGATTTAGAAAAGCTTTTAAGAGCCCATTACGCCCCACAAGTATCGTGCCTCATTAAGAGACATGAGTTTTACCGTCAGGATCAAGGGAAAGAAAACGTTAACGACTTCGTGGCAAGCTTGGAACATTGGAGGAGGCCATGCGCGATCGGTTTGTTCTAGGCCTCAAAGACAAGGTGCTTCAGAGCAAATTATTATTAAAACCTAAGATCACGTTAAAGGAGGCCATAGAAGAGGCCTCCTCAGCAGAAGCCACTAAGTCCTCAGCGGCAGCCATGAAGAAAATTAACAAGGCCTCAAGCCATCCTGATGTGGAAAAGTCCACAACAACTCATTCGAGCAGATAGATTCTGAATCAGACTGTAGTGAGGTGGAGGAAGGAATTTATAGACTCAGAATGGAAAAGAAAAGAAAGACCTGGGAAGAAAAAGGCAAGACTTTTATTGCAGAGGTTGTGGGGGGCACCCCGCACTGAATGCAAGTTCTTGATACCATCTGCCTTCGTTGTGAAAAAAGAGGTCATCTAGCAAGAGTCTGCAAATCATCCAGAACTCCTCCACACAGAAGAAAGTTTCCTGACAAAGATTTCAAGCCCAACAACTTCAGTGAGAAAATGGGGCGCAACTCAGAAGCAAATGGGAAGAATGAAACTCATCAAACAGTCACCATTGGTCATTCTTCACCCTTGAGAAGCAGAAAAGTACATGTGAAGGTACTCATTGAAGGAAGGCCTTGCCAAATGGAAGTGGACTCAGGCTCCTATTTATCTATGGTGTCATGGGACACTATTCACAGGCTACTTCCCAACATTCAGAAGAAACATTTCCAGAAGCAAGCACTGACTCTTAAAGACTACCAAGGGAACAAGATTCCAGTAGTTGGAACAAGAGAATTCAACGTGAAGTTTAAAGGCCACACCAAACGTTTGCCCCTGACCATCGTGGACAAGGATCGCCCAAGCTTGCTGGGACTTGAGTGGTTCAATCCACTAGGCATCGAGGTGACTGGCATCAATCACGTGAGCAACTCTGAATGGGAGGAGGCCTTGAAGTCTGAGTTTCCAGAGGTCTTCAGCGAAGGATTGGGCAAGTATATGGGGACCCCTATCACTTTCAACCTAGATCCCAGGGTGCCCCCAATTCTTTTAAAGCCCAGAAGGGTCCCATTTGCTTTAAAGAAAAAAAATGATGCACAATTAGATAAATTAATAGCTCAAGGGGTTTTAGAGCCCACTGACCACTCCAGATGGGAGACACCCATAGTCACACCAGTCAAGACTGATGGGTCAGTAAGAATCTGTGGAGACTATAAGGGGACACTGAACCATGCGCTGCAGCAGAGCGCATACCCAGTTCCAGTGGTGCATCATCTGTTACATTCACTTGGCAGGGGTACAGTCTTTGCCAAATTGGATCTGGCCCAGGCATATCAACAACTAACAGTTGATGATGCCACTGCAGAGGCCCAAACCATTGTGACTCATAGAGGTGCCTTCAAATGTAAAGGTTACAATTTGGAGTAAGCGTGGCACCAGGCATCTTTCAAAGCCTTATGGAAAAATGCTCCAAGGACTGCCAGGGGTAGTGCCTTACTTTGATGATGTGTTAATCTCTGCTGAAAATGACACTCAATTACAAGAAAGACTCAGAGAAGTCCTTACCAGATTCAGGAAAGCGGGTTAAAAGTCAAGGAAGAAAATGCACTCTTAAAACTGACAAGGTTGAGTTCCTGGGCTATATGATTGACAAGCATGGCATCCACCCTACAGATGCCAAGGTTCAAGCAATCAAAGCCCCTAGACCTAAATGCAAAACAGATTTGCAAGCCTTCCTTGGACTCATTAACTTTTATCACATGTTCCTACCTCAGAAGGCAACCATTGCTGAACCATTGCACAGATTACTTGACAAAAGTCTGTTTGGGTCTGGGGAGGAAGGAACAATCAGCATTTAACAGTATTAAAAGACTAATCACATCTGATGCTGTACTGATACAGTTCTCTGAGAATTTGCCTGTTGTACTGACTTGTGATGCATCCCCTTTGGAGTGGGGTTTGAGCCACAGGCTTCCCAGCGGGAGGAAGCCCCTATTGCATTTTACTCTCACACTTTGACTAAAGCAGAGAGGAATTACAGCCAATTGTACAAGGAAGCATTGGCAATTGTTGCAGCTGTTAAGAAATTTCATGAATATCTGTATGGGAGAACATTTACCATTGTTACAGATCACAAACCTTTGTTAGGCATTGTGGCAGGAGACAAACCTACACCTACTATCCTGTCACCAAGAATGCTGAGATGGACTGAATTTCTGACTGCTTATTCATACAAACTGATTCACAGACCTGGAAAAGACATTGCATGCTGATGCTTGCCCACTTCCTTCACACATTGAGGACCCTGCTCCTGAGACTCACACCTTCTTTCTAGAAACTGTTGCCAAGCTTCCAGTCCATGCTGCTGAGATTGCCAGAGAAACTGCCAAAGACACTTTATTGGCTCCTATTGTAGGCTGGATCAAAAAAGGTTGGCCACTACAAGATCTGCCTCAACTTGCCCAACCTTTTAAGTCCAGGCAAACTGAGTTATCTGTATTAAGAGGATGTATTTTGTGGGGTAACAGGGTGGTTATTCCTGCAAAACTGCAAAGAGAGGTTTTGGAAATGTTACATGAGGGTCATCCAGGAATTGTCAGAATGAAGGGATTGGCCAGGAGTTATGTATGGTGGCCAGGTATTGACAAAATGGTGGAAAACTGGGTTGCATCCTGTCCCAACTGTCAGATAGTCAGGCCTGCCCCACCTCTCACCCCCAAACAGGAATGGGAATGTCCTAGGGGCCCATGGTCTAGGATTCACATTGATTTCGCAGGCCCTACCAGAGGGCACACCTTTCTTATTATAGTAGATGCATATTCCAAATGGCTAGAGGTAATCCCTATGGCATCCACCACAACTGATGCTGTCATCAAGCAGCTAAAAAAACTTTTTGTAACCCACGGGTTACCTGATGTCCTTGTCTCTGATAATGGCCCTCAATTTACATCCAACCCTTTTGAATCCTATTTAGCACAACAGGGTATCAGACATGCCCTTACTGCCCCTGGGCACCCTTCTAATGGCGGGCTGAATGCATGGTACGTTTTACCAAGGAGAAGCTTCAGCAACTGGGTCCTGGGGACATCACTGAGAAAGTTGAAAACTTCTTAGTGTTCAGCACATCACTCCTAACCCATCTAATAACTTATCCCCAGCAGAGTTGTTGATGGGTAGGAAACTTAGGTCTTCCCTTGACCGCCTTCATCCCACTTACCACGCACCACTAGATTCCACTTCCAAAGTTTGCACATTCAGTGTGGGTGATTCTGTTTATGCTAAGAACCTTATGGGTGAACCTTTGTGGATTCCTGCTGAGATAACTCATCACAGGCCCTCGTTCTTACAGGGTGCAAACAGAGGATGGACTCCTCTGGAGCAGGCACATTGATCAACTTAGATCCAGGTTCTCTCAGGAACATCGCACTTGTTCCTCTCTAGTTCCCTCACCTGATGTCAATTCTGGGGAAGGGGAGGAACAGGAGGATAATCAGCAAGCAAGAATCCACCCCATGTGTGAATCCTGCCATTACGACAGGAACCATTCCAAAACCTGTCACAATGCCAAAATCCATCCTTAGAAGTGGAAGATTGTACATCACTACCTGACTTGGGTGCTGACATTGGGCTGGAGATGGGTTGGGAGGAGAGACCAGATTCTAACAATCAAACAGGGTCTTCTTTCACAGGAAGTCCCAGTGGGAAATGTCAGCAGACACATTTCTCTCACTGGGTGAGAATGTTAAAACTTCTGAACCACGAAGGTCTCAACATACATAAGAGCCCCACCTATTTAAAAGAATACATTAGATAGGTTGGGGTTTGGTATGGACTGAACCTAGTGGGGAGGGGTGTTATGTATGTAGGTTTGAATGTCATTGGTTTAGTTTGAATTGTTCTTGTAAAATGTCAAATAGGATTGGTTTAAAAGTGGGAAAACCCTGCACTCTGATTGGCTGGCAACTATGGCTGCTGGCTATAAGTAGCAGCCGTAGCCCAGCCAAGTTGGGTCCATTCGAGCTGTAGTCACTAAATAAACTCTTCACTGAAGCTCTTCGCGTCTGACTCTTCATGCAAACTTAACAATGGATGATGACTTTCACAATCTAACGTGGATAAAAGTTGATTTAATATAGGTTTTGGGCTTTGATCAGTAAACTCAAGTCTAGTCCTGATATGTTTATCCTTCCCAATGATTGCATTTTATGTACTGTAGCTTAGCATACTTCTTAAAAGGCAAAACATTTTTTGAGAGATTGCAAGGGGCCATCATAATGAAAATCAATAGGGTAAAATTCATGATCAGCAGATGCAAATATTTATGCAGCTAAAGTCATTAGGGGCCTTGTCCATTTATTCTCATATGGCTAATATCCTTCAAAACCACTCAGATTGATTTTTTTCCTCTGGAACTTTAAGATTTTTCACCATTAGTAGGTAATTTCAGCCTGCTTCCTCAAAGGATCTTATTTCTAAATGAGTGTACATAAAATTAACTTTATTTCAAACCTTGAAGAACTACATTGTGTCTTGGAAGTTCTACTATGCTCCTCTGGGTAGGCTGTGGTTTCATAAAATTGAATAAAAATATTCTGGTTACTACAGTTTCAGTTGAGATAAAATCCAGAGGCATCTTAGAGGGTTAGAACAGTGGTTTGTACTCTGGTCTACTTGCTAATCTTCTGAACACCATTCTTTCCCTAACCCTCTTGTACTGCACTTGAAGCCAAGGGTTTTGGGAATAGCAGCTTTCTAATTAATCCTTCTATCTTCAGTTCTTCCCAGCAACTTTTTTCCTTTACTTCTTCCTGAGCTGCCACATCAGCTACCATCCAGACCTGAATACCAAGAACTGTGTGAAATAGTTCATGAACAAAGCATTTTGCATGTACCTGCTTGCTCTGTTTTTCTGAGATATGTTTACAATAGCTTCAGTTCTTGATCCTAGCTTCAACTAAAGATGAACTTCAATAATTGCAAAATAAGGCCATCCCAATCTTCAGACTTGGCTAGAAATATACAGATTTTTAAAACTGAAAAAGAATGTATAATTTGATGAATTCACTTATTGATGCTGGTCTTTAAAAGTCTCAATGGTTCAATTTATCCTTTCCATCCACAGAAGAGGACTAGAAATAGAAAGCAGTCTGGTGCAAATGACTTTGCAAATTATCTTGATAGAAGAGATTGGCTTTCTGGAAACATGGTCAAGAGAACCAGTTAACTTTGATGTTATATTAGCAAATAAATAAAACTTAGTTGAAGATGTGGAAATAATAGTGATAACAGGAGAAGTAATTATAGTATGTAGCACTAAAGGATTTTTTTACAGAACAATTTTTATCACAAAAGATTTTACCAAGATTTTTAAAAATAGAGAAATGTAGAAGAACCAGTAGAAAAAGAAAAAGATTACAAAAGGCCAAAAGAAAAAGTGGAATAACAAAAGAGCTAAAAAAAGAAAAATATCCAAAGAAGTGACTTCTGAACTTCTTTGCAACAATTATAAAAATATTAATTACCATCTCCATCCTCCTGTATTGCTTTCATAGTTCCCTTCATCCCATAAATCTTTTAAATCAATAATTAAAAGTTCATTTTAACCCATTTTCTATTAAGTCTACTAAGGGCTTCTGGTCTTTTATCAAAGTAGTTGTAGTTCCCTTCTTAGTGAAACAAGTAGTTTTTCATTATAAGGGAAACTGAAGTTGAGTGTCGTCAAACATGTACCTTCTACTTCATAAAAACAAATATTAATACATTCATAATAACAATAATCATAGTAAGATTTCATGACAGGGAAACTGATGTGTGGCAATTTCTTAAAACAGAATGAGTAAAATTAAAACAGAATGAGTAAAATTAAAATTTTTATGAGGGAAAAGATGGAGAACAGCAATAGAAAATGATGTGACTGCACAAGAAATTTAAGGAACATCTGAAAACAAAAAAGGACAATGTGGAAGATGAAAAGAGAGCCAAATTATTGTGGAACAGTGCCAGTTAGTAGCCTGATGAATTATCTGAGATTAGTAAATTATCAAAGAACAGTAAAAAAGCTTGTTTAGATTTAATAACTTTAAAAAAATATATCTACAGCTATTGCTCAATTAAGTTAACAAAATGTAAATGAGTAACAAAGAAAAGTTCCCATCATCAGTCTTTCTTGATGGGCATCTATTCTTCTGTCAGGCTAGCCTCTTCTGCATTTTCAGGACATAAGAGGCTTTAAGTCCAGATATAAATTCTCAGCATCAGAGGCAGACATAATGAGATCTGCATTTGATTTTTCAGAGCTGTTGTTTGGACTTGACTCCTGAGTATCTATAATGTCGAATTCCTTAGCCTGGTCTTTCTCTGAGGAAAATGACCTCTCAGCTGGCCTCAACTTGATTCTGATAGGATGAGAGTAGCAAAATGACATTTAACAGAAACAATTATTCAATTAGAAAAATGTCTAACGTGCAGAATAAAAATCAGGTTGGTGACTGTACTTATGAACAAGATGTTGGAATAACAGTTGATTGAAAACTGAATATGAGTCATCGGTATGATGTATGCAATTGAAAATAAGACAAATGCAATGCTAGGCTACAACAACAAAACTAGAGTCTCTAAATCATGGAAAGTGATCATTCCATTTTGGCTTTGTTCAGGCCACATCATCAGTACTGCATCCAGTTTTGGACATCACACTTCAAGAAGGATTTAGGTCAGGGGTGTCAAACTCAAGACCCATGGGCCACATGCTGCCCATGGGATGTTTAAATCTGGCCTGTGGGGCTGGGCTAGAAATATCAAAGGACTGGCCCATGATGCCTCTGTTGGTCAAAATGAGCTGCAAGGGACCCATGTGTGCCCCCCTTGGCCCATTTTGGCCTCCCCGCCTCCAGCACTCTGCCAGCCAAAAGTGGGCCATGTGGGGGCCTCACAGGACCTCCATGCGACCCATTTTTGGCCAGAAGAGTGCTGCTGGAGGCCAGGGAGGCTGAAAATGGGCCATGTGGGGGGCTCACGGGATTTCCGTGTGGCCTCTTTTTAGCCAGGAGCCATGGAGGCAAAAAATGAGGTGCAGGGGCCCACAGGCCCCCATGCCCCATTTTAGCCCACAGGGTGCTGCAGGAGCCATCCATCCCATTTCCCCTGATCCCCACCCTTTCCCCTGCCATCCCGTGGAGAAGAACTATAATGCTGATCTGGCCCTCAGACAAATCTAGTTTGACACCCCTGATTTAAACAATCTGAAACAAGTTCAAAGGGCAATAAAGATGATCAAGAAACTAAGTCCTGTGAAGAACGACAGAATGAGCTGGGCATGTTTAGCCTTGAAAAAAGAAGTCTGAAGGAAGATTTGACACTACTCATCAAATATCTGAGAGTATTACACATTTCTGTCATTTCAGAATGCTGGACTTAAAAGGAAGAGACATCTTACTATAATTTAGAGAACAGTTCTAAATAGAAATAGCAGTTGGATAGAACAACCAGAAAAGCAATGATTTCCCCTATACATCCAAGATGCTTTAATATTCCTAACTCAGCTGAGGATTGAACTTGATGGCTTCAGTGGCCACTTCCAACTCTATCATTCTATGATTCTAGATTTTCATTATTTCATTATTTCTATAGTCATTATTTCTAAGAGATCTTGGAGAAAACCTATCTATGTGGTTACTAAGTGTTAACATTGACTTGATAGCACACGATCAGCTTTAAAAGTGGGAATGTTACATTCCCTTCTTTCTTTCGTTTCATTGCATAGTGATAGTTAACTTTGGGGCAAGAATACTTTTTTTCCTGTTGTATATGACATTTAAGATGAGGTTCTCCTGCATGGTACACTTAGAGAACTTCCCCAAACTTTTACTTGCCTTTTTATTTGTTCTCATTATAAGGCAAATCTTTTTTTAAAAGATCTTTATTGCTCTCTGAAACAGTCACCCTGAATCTTGTCACTCTTTTTGTGAGGGTAACAAGGACACAGTCAGCTATGGAAAAGGGGGAATTCCAATGGGTTAGGGAAGCAGGGAAGAGCAGAAAATCCCAGCAAGAGGAAATTGGCCCTCCTCTAAGTTGCAAGGAGCTTCCAGTGTAATAAAAGTGGATTGGAAATGTTGTCACTTGAATAGTAAAGCTGAAGAAAATTACTCAGTCATTAGGCACAACCACTAGTGTGTAATCCAGATCACCAGGGTAAGAATGGAACCTAAATCCTGCACAGAAAGGCCTTTGATTTTAGAACACAACAGACACACCCTATAAATTTTATTATCTCACAAGTGACCTGCATTTCACCTTTCTGAGATACACTTTTATTTTTTATGGCACAGTCAGCACTCTTGGTGCACTTTTTAAAAGAAAATAAAAACACCTCTAAATTTCTGCAATTGAGGAGGAGAAAGGAATGCAGCTGATAGTCAGAATGATGCCTGCTTTTGGTGTCAAGACACTGGATTTTCTGTACTATGGAGAGACTGCTAAATGAGAGAGGGAGGGAGAGGGAGAGAGGGAGGGAGGGAGAGAGTGAGAGTGAGAGTGAGAGAACAAATTATAGCACTGCTGTTAATCTTAAATATTTATCTCCTCCTAGCATGCCAATGAACAAAACTTCTCTTATGCTATCCTTCATCCTCAAGCCATGTATTAGAAGAGAAACATGGTGCTTCCATTTCTTATCTTAGATTAAGAGTCATTGAGAGACATGCCTTCATTACTGTGACAGTCATGTCAAAAAGAATTGATCTATTATCGGTTCATCCAACCTAACTATGTTAGTGGACCTTTCAGACATCTCATTGTCCTCATTTGTTTCTTACATGGCTATCAAAGAAACAATACAAGGTAGTTATCAAGCTCTGGGGACTGTGCACATTTGCATTAAGAGAGTCCATGATAGCTTTTTGGGATGCTTATAACAAAGTGAGAAGATAGGGTAGATGAAAGAAAAGGAGTAGTGTTTCAACAGGGCTGAAGCTTAGAATGCAACTTGTAGTGTTTTGGGTCAATATTATAAGTGATTGATTGTGATTCTGTGCCTTGAGCTCCCTTTATGTGTTATGATTTTTTCAGATTCTCTAAAGTTTTCTAAATGTTTCAAGAAAGCAAGGAGTGGACAAGCCCACTGCTACTACTGGAGTCTTTTCTTTGATCAATAGAAGGCAAAACAGTGAAACATTGTGAAATCCCCCAAAAGAGGAGGAAAAAAAGCCTTTCAATTCACTCCTTAACCTCCAGAGGATGAGAAGCAACATTAAAAAAATTAAAAAGATAGAGGAAGGATAAGTCTGAAGCAATGGGGAATGGGAAAAAAAGTCCAAGAATAGTCAATGTTGGGGCAGCAGGATGAGGGGAGGAAATGAATGGTTTGGTAGTGCCAAAGATATCTAGACCTTATATACAGGACTGCTGAGAGGATTATTAAGTGCTGGATCAAGAATAATATGGGCCCCCACACAAGAGGGTGCCCCCGGCCCGGAGCACCCATCTGAGGCATGGTGGGGCAGCTTCCTTGGCTGGGGTCTTCATGGTGCTGGTGGGGCTGGGCCTGGCCTTTACAGAGCATTGCATGTTGATGGGAGGCTGGGAGTGCTGCTTCTCTCCCATGGAGAGCGGTGCACCATAAAGGTGGTGAGGCATGCATGCAGGGCAGGCCGGGAGCACAGTTTCTTGTGGAGAGGGACACGCCATAGAAATGAAATTAAAATTCAATAAATTACATAAATTCACTGAGGTTCAGATTAATAAAGGTTATGTCAAACAAGGCTGCAAGGTGGTTTTGCTATAAACACAAAGTATAGAGTATGAAGTATATATCCAATATTGTTTTTCTTTTTAAAAATTTGATTTTGTAATATAATTTTTTAAAATTTCCCCTTCATGGGCCCCATTGAGCTTCCTGGGTCCCGGAACAATGTACCAGCTGTACCCCACTCTCCTCAGGCCTGCTTATATGCAGAAGAAAGCTGAATTTTTCCTGACAAAAAATATACTTGCTGAAAACTATTGTGGCAAGCAAAACATACAGCTTACGTCAAGCTTCTTACCTTAAATGCCCCTTGCAGAACTATTAAAAATAAAGAAGGAATATTTGACGTCCAAGTCAATTTTGGCTGCAGAAAATTTTAGATATCTATAAACACAAATAGAAACAAGAAGACTTTAAACTTTAAATGTGAAACTTATACATTTGGTACATTTGCCAAAAAACTGATATGCAATTCTGTGCAATTTTGAAAGGAAAACTTTTTTTTAAAAAAAGATAAATGTGGCAGGTCTATTTACAATTAGATTTTCCTCAGCCATGACCTGATGATGGAGAAGGTGCTGTAGCTGCAGGGGTGGGTTTCTACCAGTTCTGTCCGGTTCTGTAGAACTGGTAGCTCTGAAGAGCAGCAGACATAGAACCAGTTCTATGTCTGCTGAGGTTTTTGCCCACCCGCCCGCCTGGGCTCTTACCTAACCTTTATTTCCTGCTTTTTCAACTTCAGCTGCCATACGAGGCACAGCTGAGTTAAAAAAAGCAGGAAAAAAGTGCTTTTTCAAAGGTTGCTTCTCTGCACGCAGCGCTGCTCAGCTGTCCAGGCACCAAGCTGATGACGATTTACAGGCATCCGTGCAGCGTGCAAGGAAGCACATCGTAAATCACCGAACCTCGTAAATCACCGAACCGGTAGTTAACCCTGTTGGATCCCACCCCTGTGTAGCTGGCATGTATTATGGATATCTGGTTGGGTAAAGGCAGCAAACTTCCCCTCACAGAGATTTGTCTTCCCAGGTTTGAAGTCCTTCATGAACCCTAGATACCATGGTTGAGGAAATGAATAAAACTACATAATAGATAGAAGTCTGGAATCCTGGAAAAATCATTGCTTGCTCATTTAGAGAAGAAAAAATATACATAGCAGTGACCAAAACCTCTCTTAAATATTGGTAGCAAAGACTAGAATACAGGTTAAAGTTTTTGACTGGCTAAATCTGGCCTTCAAATTATGACCTAAATATTGGTTCATCAGTTGTTACTCCTCCATTTGCTGAACATCATTATTTTATGAGTCCTATAGTAGAAGGGCATGATTTGGCTTGCATTTTGATTAATACACAACTAAAACATCCTCTGCAATGTCTACAATGTTTTCTTTCTACTTGAAAGAGACTTCAATTTTGTTTGTTTGTTTTCCTAAAGTTGCTTGAGAATATCTTTCAATATTTCTTAATGGTATTTTTGACATTCCTTGGGGAACTGTCAGATGTTATCATTGATGGTGCTTTTGGCTAAATATCTATCACACACAGAAGCTTCCTGAATTGCTTGTCTCCCAATGGAAAACGCCCAATTGGGAAAAGCCCAATTGGAAAAAGAGCTAGGAACTCACCCATAGTACCTTGCTTTGGTATTTAATTGAAGGATAAGAAGCCAAGAATGCTACAAGACAGGAGATTTGCAGACACTTCTGGGGCATTTTGTATGCAAATACATATGAGCATTTCATCAAAATTATTTTCTCTGTTGAAATATTATTCTCAAAAGTAAATAGCAGAATCTTTTTTCTGTGATTAGATTGACAGAGAACTGGTTAAAAACTGCAGGAAACTTTGTATGTTAGTAATTTATGCCCTTTTGTTCCATGAGTTTGGGGAATGGCTGTATCTTATGAATAGACATGGTTTGCTCAAATTTCCACTGAAGCTCATAGAAAAAAAAGCTTAGGTAGACACTCAGACACACAGGCAAAGAGAAATATCGAACTTATTATATACCTGCATTTAAATAAAATGTATTTTAGACAGAAATGCACATCTCCCACAAACACAGAAGACTAGAAAAGTCATAATGAATGTTACCAGAAAACAACAATGGCTTAATTTAAGACTTGTGTTTTGGTATAAAACTGATAATTCCCACTGAAAGTTTGAAAAAGGAAATGGGTGGGATGGGATAAGAAAAGAAAGATAGCATTTGCCATATTAGGTTCCATTAAGTGTCATGACATCCCCCTTCCCTGCCCAAATATACTTCGGAAGAAGAGATAGAGTCCTCTGAGGCAGCAGACTGTGAACAGCAATTTACTAAGGTGAAATAAAGCACCATTATTCCCTTAGGGAAGGTTCTCTCACATGTGCCTTATGCTGAGAAATAGAATGAGAAAAATGTCTTCAAGTCAACCTCAATTCCTGGTAGCTTCATGGATACATTAATGAAAATTTCTTGGCAATGGAACAGGTGGCTTCCCATTGCTTTCTTGTGGGATTTTTTAATATTCTTTAGCCTTGGAATTTCCTAATGGTATGCCATCTATATACTAATAAGGCCCAGCCTGCTTTGATTCCATGGCCAAAGTCAGTCAGGTACAGCATTCTGAGAAGAATTAGAGTTTAGCTGGTAATCAATTGATATTCATTAATTAATGTATTTGTATCCAGGCTTTATTATTTTTGTAAATAAATCAGGGCAGTGAACACATTCAATCCACCTTCCTCCTCCTATTTTCCCCACAACAAAAAAACCTGTGAGGTGGGTTTAACTGAGAGAGAATGACTGGCCCAAGGTCACCCAGATGGCTTTCACGACTAAGGCAGGACTAGAATTCACAATCTCCCACTTTCTAGTCTGGTGCTTTACCATTAGATCAAGCTGTCTTTCTCCCTCTCACATATCAATTGTTAGGCTATATCAATTAGCTGATACATCTTACAATGTGGTGTCTCTAAGTATTTG
Organism: Naja naja; assembly: GCA_009733165.1. Classification (NCBI taxonomy): domain Eukaryota; kingdom Metazoa; phylum Chordata; class Lepidosauria; order Squamata; family Elapidae; genus Naja; species Naja naja. The sequence continues at coordinate 89,326,661 of CM019149.1, read as the reverse complement.
AATGAGAATCAAATCCATGGACCCAAATTCCCTGAAAAGTTTTGGATATTTCTCCAATGGCAGGAATTGGGTATGTCCAGTCTAGTGAAAAGAAGGACTGGGGATGACATGATAGCACTGTTCCAATATTTGAGAGGCTGTCACCAAGAAGATGGGGTCAACCTACTTTCCAAAGCACCAGAAGGCAAGACAAGAACAATGGATGGAAACTAAGCAATAAGTGAAGCAACCTAGAACTAAGGAGAAATTTCCTAACAGTGATAACAGTTAACCAGTGGAATGGCTTGTCTTCAGGAGTTGTGGGTGCTCCATCAGGCTTTTAAGAAGAGACTGGACAGCCACTTGTCTAGACTGATGTAGGATCTCCTGCTTGAGCAGGATGTTGGACTAGAAGATCCCTTCCAGCTCTGTTATACTGGTTATTCCAGCCCAGAAGAGCCTAAAACAGAGGCCTCTTTCCTTTTGCTTGGATAACTATCCCTTGGAGAGGGACAACCCTGACTAGAGGAAGCTGTCTCTGAGTGTGTGGATCCTACTTGCTTCCTCTGCTCAAGAACCAATTATTGCATAATTTAAACAACACTCCTTTTCTCTTTCCCACTGCTCCATTAAATCAAGTGTTTATATATCTCAGAACAGTTCATTTTCAAAGGTTGGTTACCAAATCACAGGAGAAAACACATTTCTGATTGTTTACTTTCCCTGTCCTGAACATTGTGTTTTTATGGAGCCTAACATAGCTCAGAAGAAAATGGTACTGCTAGCATCAAATGTCTTGTTGTACCATAAAATTGATCATGAAAATACGAGGAAATAATTGAAACCACTTATGTGGATATTTAAGTTTATGAGCATCTGACAGGCTGATATAGTAGACTAGATCTTGAATCCCAGGTTTAATAAAACTGAAAATGAATACTCCAATTCAGTGCTGCAATGACTCCGGTTGCTATTATATCCCACTGTAGAGCTTTTGAAAGATTGCAGCCAACTGACATTATTCTAGTTTGCTCATTATTCCTGCAATGGACTACTCATTTAACAATTCACTCATAAGTACTTCTACCATTATATCTCCCTCTGCAGCCTGATCTATTGTTGGCTGAATTTATCAAGAGCCTTTTTTCATGGTTGTGTCATACTTGCACTGATGATCTCAACATGGAGAAACTGTGTAGTATTATCCCTTACATAAAATATAATCCCTAAACCACCCAGAATTGTTCCAGTAGTGTGATGGGCAGCATATAAATTTAATAAATAAATGAAATAAATAGATAATTTTGGACTACAGGATTGCATTTACAACTGTTTCCCCCATTGCTGTTTTGGATGATGAGATATACTACCTGGGAAAGAGATCAGTTCTCCATGTGCTGACCATAATCAACAAGATTAGGTGTTCAGTCAAGTTTTTAAATTACTTTTTCATTTGTACACATCAAAATTTTATCCAATTCAGTTTGTTTATTATAAATACCTTCAGCCTTAGAGTCCTCATCATATCTAGATTGTATTTGCAAATATGAAAACCAATTCATTTTTACTCCTTGTTCCTGTAGTGTTTGCATCGATTTAAGTTCACCCTTTTCATTCAAAAATCTCTCCATATCTGTTTGTTCCTTTTTATATATTATTGGATATGAAAAAGCTTCAATAGTAGATACCCATAGTGGAATTTGTATATAATATTGTTTCCTAATTTTTTCCCAATTTAAAAACAAAGCTTCTCGAATATAATGCCTTCTAAAATATCCTTGCGTTTTCCCCCTATTATTTAATCTGCAAAGGAGATCTTATGTTGATGAGCAGAATGGGTTATATTTATTTTGTAGTCTACCAAGTCAGAGGCAGAAAAAGCAAATATTTTGATGAGGAGAAGAAGATAGCATATGAACTTATCCATGGATCCTTCGAGCAATTACCGCAGGGCAACAAATCTGCATGTAAACCATGTACAGGCTTTCTTTCCCTACAACACTACCCTATTTTTCAAAGGTGCTTTTGGGGCACATAAGACTGTATAAGGAGATTGGATTCCCCCCTCCCCCCTCAGCACTTTCAGAAATAATTTTTCAGCTCAAATCATCACACACAATGCTTTCTTTGCTTCATTTCTTGGGGATTAGCAAGAAACTTACAGAAAGAGAACTCTGTGGCCCTGTGACTGTATGTTTTGCTAGTCATCTTGTATATTTAATAAGGCAAGTGCAATTCCTTCTCCATTCATTTGCAAATGTTGAAAGTTAGAGAAAATCTTGTTCTCCAAAAGAAAGAGCATCTTTTGCAGAATGTAGCACATTTTACAAAAGTCCGGGATGTTACTTTGCAGAGCACAAACATTTATATAATAACATTCTCTTTCTTATATCCAGCTTCACACGCAGGCCTGTTCACTTACTTATTGGATGTATACCCTGCTGTAATTTATTTATTATTTATTTATTAAAGAAATTTACATAGCTGTCCATCTGATAAGAAGTGACTTTGGGCAGCATAAATATCAATCAATCAACTATTGGCAAGTACAGTAAAATGTTACTTTAAATGTACATGCAAAATACCAGCTTAAATGGAAATAAATAAAAGAATGAAATGGTAGCAATGGTGCAATAAATGAAATCAACAAAATCATGAAAAGGCTGTCCAGAATAATCCAGTTTTAATAGCTTCCCAAAGGCCTAACTTTCAATGAGGAAAGCAACACAGCCAGCACAGAGAGGCAAAAGTACCGAATCTCAAATGCTCTCACACAACCAAATGGACAACCATTTGCCTGAAATGGTATAGGGTTTCCTGCCTGAGCAGGGCATTGGATTAGAAGTCTTCAAGGTCCCTTCAAACTCTGTCATTCTATTATTATTTTTTGAGAAGTGATCTTTTTGGATCCCTTCTGTCTATAGTACCCTTTTCAAGTTTTGAATATGGAAAGTACTGAGGAGAAAAGTGGTTGTCACCTCTCTCTCTCTCTCCCTCTCCCTCTCCCTCAGTCTTTCTCTGTCTTCTCCCTCCCTGCTTCCTCTCTCTTTCCATTTCCACCCTCTGCATCTTGATATGAGAAACCCCCCAAAAGAAAAAATATATATTTGAGTCAAAGATATGGAGTCTTATCCAACTATTCTGGATATATACTATATCTATGCACAATATGTTCATTTAACATGAGATGTATTGTTTCCTAGTTTTCAAGGATATTTTAAAGAGATAAGCAAAGAGAAACAAAAAGAAAATACCCATGTGTACATTTTACAAATGTGCAATGTGTGTATTCTGAATATAGGTAATATATCTCAGTTTAAAATAACAACCATCGCCACCATCACAACCAAATACTCTAAGTGACTGATGCAGGTTTTACTGTACAGCATATTTTGCAAATGACCTAACTTAAAATAACTTTGAGTGCCTCTTTGAATATGCAATCTTCTTTGCAATGGAAAAGTGTGCTAATGTGCCAACATGAATTGCGCTCCTTCAGTTCTCTATTCATTAACATTCTGTTGCTCTACGCATAATTCATCTCTGTTCAGTTACGTTCCTCAAGGGTCTGCTACTAAATAGGGGGGGAAAACCTGGTCTCTGTCACCAACTAACATCCAGATATCTATGTATACCTTTTGCAAAAGAAAAAGAAAAAAGCAGTTACATTGCAATGGTATGTGGAAATGATTCTGGGAAACAGAGCAAAAGAGTCACAATCAAGGAAATGGTCAGATAAGACCAAAGCCCACAGCTGGATAGTGGCAGGGCAAGAGGCTCAGAACAGATCCTTCCTAATTTTTGGGGCTATAAAAGAGATGGGGGAGGGGCGTGCTGTAGAGATGTACTCTCAGACTTGCAAGTTGTAGCTTTAAAATAAAGTAGGATTAGCTTACTTAGCTGTGTTTCCTGTCTGGTCTACCTTGTAAGGTTAAAAATCTAAGCTAGCATTGATAGGTAGGGAAAAAAATACTCTGTTCCCTAAAGGGATTGGCATGAAATATTCTGGCTTGCTCCAGAAAACTAAGAAAATTTATTCCCAAGCATCATGAGTCAACTTGATCAAGATTAAACAAAGGTAACCTTTGGTTCGTCAAAGAGGCTTTCTTTCAGTCTTGAAATCAGGAAGATAAAAGCCACAAGCGAACCCCCATTGCAATAACATTTCCAAGATTCCTAGAGTTAACAGATATGACTGATATCTAGGACCATTAATGGATACATTCTTAAATGACCCATTCATATATAGCAGCTCAATGAAAATATTATTCCACTAATGCTTTGCAACTGCTGTAGAGCTCTTGTGGCAGAAAATTGCCCACCAGGGATATGAAATCGCACAGACAAGCCCACATGAAAAATGCAAACTTACTCATTAAAATTGCTGTTATTTTAATATATGCTTGCTGCTGTCACTCAGGTATTGGTATCCAGCCTCAGGCCCCCTTGCTGAATTGCAAGGGAAGCTGTGCACTTTTCTTGCAGTCTGAAGCCTTGGGGCTCAAGAGAATTTCTGAAAATAGATTTATTGGAAGAGCTCAGATTACAGAATACCTCACTTTAGGTTTTCCCCTTGAAATTAATGATGCTATTAGGGATACTGAGGCTTCTTAGAGCTGTCGTTTTAAATTATGGCCATTCTCACTTTGATGCAACACAAGAGCCTTTCTGAGAAGCTGTAGTATTGGGGAGGAAAGGAAGTGTCTGATTCAAAACCTGAATGTGATCTCCAAAAGGGAAGATATTTCCTTTTTCCAAAAGATTAGACTTGACTGGAGTTAATAGCAACATGTGTGTTTCAATCTTCAGGGAATTGTCTCACTTTCTGAATTCCCTTCTGTAAGGCAATAGGCGAGGGTATCAAAACACAGAGCCGTGAGAAACAATGGTTAATTAGTATGGCACAGAATGGTATTTTCTAGGTATTTTAAAGGAATATTTACCATCTTTTACCCAATGAGAAACGTGGCTGAATAGTAAGACTCTCTGGTTCACATCCTACTTTTTGCCAAAATAGAAACCTGTTTCCATTGAAATAAAAATATGGCTTACAAGGTGTCTCTATGTACATGGACACACAAGTGCAATCTGCCCAAAAAGTACTTTTCTCCTCGGAAAAGCAGAGTATCTCATTACATTTAGAATGCCTTATTGACTCAGTAGTCAGGACAGTCTTCCCACTCTGCCTATATTGATTATATAAAGGAAGAACATAGAGCAGGCCAATGGTAGCAGTGTTAAGTAATACATATATGTTTTGGTTGATTTAAGAAACATGGCCATCAGTTATGAAAATGCATAAGAAATTGTTCTCCGTTATGAAGATGTTAAATAGCCAATAGCCATCTAGCTTCTTAGTCAAACTTACCTCAGAGAGATGTTGCAGGAAAAAAATGGCATAATTCTTTATACATTTCACAGTAAACAAAATCAGTTGACATAAACAAAAAACAGTTCAACCTTAAAATGTAAGGCTACAAAGGATCTGATGCCAGGAGACCTTTGTCTCAAACACTTTGGGACTTGAGTATCTTTGAGAGCATCAATCCCATCTAGATTCTACTGCTCTGAGAATGTAGCAAGTATCCATCAATATGTATTTAGAGCTGTGGCAGGAGAGTCCCTAAATAAGGCATTTTTTTATGGAAACTCCCCTCTTTGGAACAATGGGTCTTCTTAGCAAGAATAGGTCCCACTGTCATGGATTTTCAGAAACTTTTTAAAACTGGAGTATTCTGGAGTTTCCATGCCAGAAATTGTTTAATAATAACAGTTTAATTATGTGTTGTCCTCATATCATGATGTATGATTGTACTATTGTACTTGCTGCTGTTAGACTTGGTTGACTGAAGTGGTCTATAAATTGAAATAAAGAAAGAGAAAGAATTTCTGGTCTGGTAGCTCCTTAGCCTCCTCTCCTAAACTTCACATTTCAAAATTTAGATACTACACTACAATCCAAAAAAGAAGCGTTGTTGATATATAAAATCATGAGGAAGTCATCATACATATAAAGGACATACACATATACAAATATATATATATGTAGGTCCTTTATATGTATGATGACTTCCTCATGATTTTTGACAAATGCTTTACTGTTGCATCCAAAAACCATCTGTATTGACCAATTTTTCTCAATCTTGGCAGTTCTAAGATGTGTGGACTTCCAACTTCCAAAATTCCTAGCCAGAAAGAAATGGGAAAGTTGAGAATGTTGGTATGGACATTACCATTGTAGCTTTCTTTTGACCCTCTAGCTTACATATAATGCGTCCTTACAAATGCAGGTAATGCAGAGGAAAGCATTTTTAAAAATGATGAAACAGAACACAACAGCAAAATGCATATATTTTTATACTAATATTATTTGGAAGTAAAAATATGAACAATAGCTAAATTCCTAATTCAATTATTTTCTTCACACCAAAGATATATAAATGAACATCCAAATTAAGACAGAACTGCTGAATTGATTTTTAAACATTTATTTTAGTAGAAACTTTAAAATGTTACTAATAAGAAATACAGAAAAAAATGAACAATAGAAAAGGTATTTACAAATTGTATAAAATTAAATTAAAAGTTTGAGGTAACATTAAATCAATGCTGATACATAATGTTTCTGGTATTAATTTGAAATTTCAAAACCATTACTAAGATCAGGTCAATTTTCAGTAATTAAGTTGAGAATTTAACTCAGTAATTAAATTGAGTACAATATGAATTAATCAAAGTGAACTATTAACAAAAGTTTTAATCTAGTCTAAATTTTTATCCTTACGTAAGGATTTGAGCCTGAGTTAATGTATTAAAGCCTCATGTTGAGAAATCTAAACTTGAAATGCAGTACTAGTCCATATATAGAATTATAATGTATAAATGGTTTCCAAGTTTACTTAAACCTTGTATGAGACTAGTTTTTTTAGTATGAATTTATTATTATTTTTTGACATTGATGCATGTTCCTACAGCTTAGTTTGCAATTCTTCTAAATAGGAAATTTTATGTGATTTCTTATAAAGCCATAAAATCTCCTATTAGCTGTTATCATACATAGAGCTGACTGGGTGTACTTTGTTGGAATACAAAGTTTAATAGAAAAACAACTGCTATGGAAAATAATTCATCCTCTGAATTTTGTTTCATTTTATAATAAATCATCTTCTGGAATTGCTCAATTTCACAGCATTGCAACCAAATATAAAATAATGATCCTGTCTGATTATTATAGTTCCAATCATTTTTAGAAAATGAGTTACCTTTTTTTGGCAATCAGCACTGTGATAAAACATCTTGTACCAGTTTTCTCTAAGTGTGACATTTACAATGAATTTAATATTTGTCTTCCATTGATATTCCTATTGTTACACATTGATGGTTCTGTTTATATTATGCATGCATTTAAACATAATCTTTAACTTATTCAGTTTCTGACTGTATTTCAGAAACAAATATTCTGAGTTATTTGTTGTACGATTTTCAAATTGATTCATCTAAATGTATTCAGAATGTGGAATACCCTGATTTTATAATTTGTTGTGAACTAAACAGCCTACTTGAGAGAGTATTAGAACCAATAAGGTGATTTTTACTTTTTGAAAAAGTCCCATCTTTGTTTTATTAAGAGGTAGGTCATGCAGCCTGCACAAATTATTCTCTCCATTGTTCAAACTTTTTATACATTTGTCTTCACGAAAATGTATTTAAAATTGATAAACATTATGAAGCCAAAGCTATTTATGCAAATCATCTGAGAATACTGTTTCCTTAAAGCAGGGGTGTCAAACTCGCGGCCCGCAGGCTGGATATGTCACATGCTGGCTCCACCCCTGCCTGGTTTAGCAAAGGGGAAAAAAATCCCAATACATCACATGATGCTGCTGTGACAACCCAAGTTTGTCAGCCTTAAGGTGATATAATCAGTCTACGATCCAAGGAAGATAGCTAGCTCAATAGTACAGTTTGAAATTTCATACTACAGTCAACTTTATACCAACAGATTTTGTAAAATCTTAATCTTAATCCTTGGTCTTTTATTTGACCATATTTGCCTCTGCCAATCATTTAATGTCTTGTCTTTGATTGTTATTGGGATGATTTGAAATAGAAAGTTGAACCTTGGTAAAATATTCATTTTTACTAATGCTGTTCTTCTTAATAAGGACAATTTTAACCATTTTAAAGTGTTTTTCCAATATGAGGAATGAATGAATAATTATTCTTAAATAAGCAATTGTTTATTGTTTTTTTTGTAAACTAAATTCCCAATTACTTGATCAGTTTAAGAATATTGCATCCTTTTGTTTACTACAGATATTGCTTTTCTCTCAGGTAAATTCCATGCAATCATTTGAGTCTTCTTAATAATTTAATAGCCTGATACTAAATCAGACTAAATCAGACTAATAGCCTGATACTAAATCAGACTGAGTTCCATTCATCAATTCTAGAGAATCCCTTGGATGAATAATTGTAAGAACATTATTACTTGCTTACATTTTTATTTAGTGCTCTTTTTGCCACTTTAATTCCCCAAATGGTTTTTTCTAGTTGTAACTATTTTGTAAAAGTTTTTGATGCCAGTAAAAAGGGAATGAAGCATTATCCTACCCCTTTCATCTATATAGTACTGAAACTATCATGTCTGTTTGATTGTTTATAACCTTCAAACAAAACAGTGCATCATAGGCCAACAAATTTGATCAACTTAATGTCAAATGGGCTAATTTAAGGAATGTGCCCAAAATCTAGGACCTATGACTCTTGTGGGATTGAAACTGGGAAAAGGTGTTGCTGCTTTAGTCCTGCTGCTCCCTCACGTTGCCACGGTCCCATGACTGTGACTTCCAATATGCTTTGCCAACTTCCTACAAGGAATGTAGGAATGGGGAAGATGGCAGGAAATCAGAATTTCTACGAGTTTTTCACTTAGCCACGATCATACTATTTCTGTTTAGGTAAGGAAATATGTCTGAAAAGTCTTATAAGTTGCCTAGTTGTAATACACTTTTTGTGATAAAAGTCCATAAAAGGTGATGTTAAATTCAAATAAGAAAGTTGAGTGTCACTAACAAAGAATCATGTTGGAAAGGGAAAAGCACATTTAGCTGGTGCATATAATGGATTTATGCCTTTCAAGGTTAAAAAAAGAAAGAAAGGGCAAAATATGAGTGGTGATTTTATTGGTCAAAATAAGACAAAATGGCCTTATGGTGAATATAAACTCATTTTTTATTATGTTTCCTTTTCCTTATTCTCCAAATTTGCTATTATAAAGCTAATGGGAGGAAAGTAAGCAAATATTTGAAAATGTCATCTTAGCATTCCCATTTGTGACCAACGAAGTCCTATCTCTAATCTCTTGCACAGAAACTCATATAGTCTTTTTTGATGCCTTGGGATTTACAGAGTTGGAAGCAGTGAAAGTGTTTATTACTGTTACAGAGGTATATTTGCAAAAATTGTTTTTAGTTTGGGAAGTTCTGTGACAAAATTGGTCCAGATTGCGAATGTCCAGTCCCACTGCATATTGAGCAATTAAAACTGAATGAGTAATAAAACCTGAACTTTGGAAAACAACTGTTTCATTTCTAGCTATATAACTAGTACACCATGTGAATAGCAGGCAACTTGCGATAGGTAAAAGTTTGCTACACAAAAAGTTGACTGTGCCAATATACTCTCTCCTTTGACCAACATAGAGGCATATGTCTGGAGGAGGAGAAATGTGCCAAACAGATAAAGATGGGATCAGTGTGCAGCAGAGGTGGTATTCAGCAGGTTCTGACCAGTTTTGGAGAACCGGTAGCAGAAATGTTGAGTAGTTTGTTGTCAGTTTGAGTCAGTTGCCAAGCATTTGAATTTTGATCATGTGCTCATGGAAATGCTGCAAAGGTCATAAGTGTGAAAATGGTCACAAGTCACTTACAATGCCATTGTAATTTCAAACGGTCTCTAAATGAACTGTGGTAAGCTGAGGCCTACCTGAACCACAGTAAATATTACATTCCCAATTTACTAAATGCTATTAAACTTACAATGATCATAATTGAGCCAAATTTAGCAAAGATGCCAGAGGTTTCTCCTGCCAGATCCATAAATAGAAAGGCTATCTCCTTTTTGATGGGGCAGAACAATGGACTAGCAGAAACATTATTAAATCAAAGTGGCAAAGTTGATAATATGGACAGTGCAATAAAACATGGAGAACTAACTCAATCTCTCCCTTCCAGAAAAGGTCAAAGATGATCGTGAAAAGGAATGTTGGGAAAGCAAAATATTAAATCTGGCCAAGAAGCCTTTCCATGTGGAACAGACAAAATGAACTGACTAGGCTAAAAGGCATTAAAAACCTGGCTATGCTGTCCATCCTGGGCCCCTGATAGTGGGTGAGTGAATCCATTGTCTAATTATATTGATTGTGTGGTATTTGATTGTTCTTGGCTGCTATTTTATGTTGTCTTATGTTATTTAGCTAGAGCCAGTTTTATCTTGTAGTTAAGGCACCAGGCTAGAAGGCAGTTCTAGTCCCACCTCAGCCCTGAAAGTCAGCTGAGTGACCTTGGGCCAGTCACTCTCCCTCAGCTGAACTCATCCTGCAAAGTTTTTGGAGGGAATAGGAGGAGGTAGGTGTGCTGAATTCTGTATGTTCACTGCCTTGAGTTATTTGTAAAAATAATAAAGTGGGATACAAATAAATAAATGTAAGTTTTCTCCTGTTTTACCTTGTTCCTATTTTGTTTTAATTGTTAGGTGCCCACAGAAAAACATGCCCTGAAATTGCTTTGAAGATGAGTGAAGGATTAATAGAAGGCAACATCATTCACTTCTCCTCTTTAGTAATGATTGCCTGACCCTTCTGAATACACAATTGTTTGCAAGGTTTAGGGAGGCCAGAGATCCCTCTAGTACAAAGCTGTCAAACTCGCAGCCCATGGGGCCAGATGCGTTGCATGCTGGCCACACCCATGCCCAGTTTAACGAAGGGGGGAAAAGTTCCAATATGTCATGTGATGCCACCATGATGATGTGAGTTTGACACCCCTGCTCTAGAAGAACCAGCTTTAATCAAAATTTCAGGTGGCAGAGTATCCTCAACCAAGACATGCATGAATATGTATGGATATACAATGTAAATTACATATAATGTGAGATAGACACTTTATCAAATAGTTGTTGATTTACAGAAAGTATGGTAAAATAAAGAATAGGAGGGTTAATAGAATGGGATAAGAATGGTGCATAATGGAATTACAGTAAGCATCAGAGTAAATAACTGTTTAGTGAACAGTTCAATATGCAGTAGTAAGAAGGATGTGTGATCCTTTTTAGTTGCATAATGTAGTGATATTTATGGATATAAGGAATGCTTAGACTAATGTTAGAGGTGTGCTGGTAGAGATGGGGATTTATGTGTAAAGGTAACTATGCTGTTGGCTGAGAATCAAAATGGTTTGCAACAGTGGTGGGATTCAAATATTTTTACTACCGGTTCTGTGGGTGTGGCTTGGTGGGCATGGCAGAGGAAGGATTCTGTAAAATCTCCAGTCAGAGGTGGTATTTGCCGGTTCTCCGAACTACTCAAAATTTCCACTACCAGTTCTCCAGAATTGGTCAGAACCTGCTGAATACCACCTCTGGTTTGCAAGCAAAAGCATGATGAAATATAAAATATGGGTCTCAAAATTAATGCTACAAAGTCCATGGTAATTGTGCCTGACAACAAATACTGATTCAAATATTTGCAACATATACATTAATTAATTAATGGCAAAAAATTAGAATGCATTGAGAAGCTTGGGGTTTGATCTCCACCTCTCATCACCAACTAAAACAGCACTGTATTTTAAGAAAGGGGCAGAAGAACTGCTAAATGGCATTCCCCATTCTTAACCTTCAGACATGGCTCAAAAGGATAGAATGATTGATAGTATTGATCAAACAGGACCGAGAAGATCATATTATCCCTATCCTAGTCCTGCTAGAGATTATCTAAAATGGGTTCTGCGGAATGAAAGGGTTTTCCTAATTATGTCAAATTTGATACACATATTATTTTTAAATGTAAATGGTCCAAGGCAACATTTCAGATTCTGTTAAATATCAAAATCCATCCTTGACCATAGGTAATTCAGTTGCTAGGGCATTTTAAGAGTGGATTTTTGCAGTGTTGATGAACATGAGAATGAAAAAAAGACTTTCTAATAAGATTTGGATGGATCATTGTTAAATGAAATCGCAATGCTATTTCCATCCCACTGCTCTAAGATGTCCTATGATTTCCTGCTTTCTGTTTGACAATGGCTGAATCTGTGCCTCTAGAAAGTTTCCAAACAAATTAAGCTTCTTTACTGAAAACAAATGAAAAAGAAGAATAGGAAACAGGCAGAGCATCCCATGCTGAGCAGAAGCTGCATAATTGGATTAAAATCTCTGTGTATGTACAGTAAGGAGATCTGAGGACTCCCGCTGCCTCTTTGATTCCTAAGGAGATGGCAGACTGAGTGTAAGAGCATCACGGATGGAAGCATGAGCCAGCAGTGTGTAGCACAATGTGATTTGCCATCCAAAGCCTGAGGATTTACTCAGTGGTGGCTTCCCTGGAGAAACAGCGGGCTTCTTTCAGCAGCTGGGGAAGGGTGACCAGCAGAGCTCATTAGAAGCAGATCTCTTCTCATACTGAATGTAAATGAAGAAGCCATGTTTGTGTTTGTGGTTCATTACAGTCAAGGGTTTTGTCCAAAGTACATAATGGAGTAGGTTTGGGGGATAGGAGCGGGAGACTCTAGGCTGAGTTTTCTTATGCATTTGAAATCACTTGCTCCTGCTTGTCTTTTATCTCCCTGTAATGTAAAATGAATTTGAGTTTCAGATCACTTTACTTCTCTCCCATGAAGCTGTCGAAGTTTTCTGGGTGAAGTGCATGGCTCCAAACAAACCAAGAATATGTCTTCAAAGACCAATTTATGTATCCCAGTACACATATATATGCACACAGCTTCAACAAATAAGGTAGAGACAACGCTGCCAATTAATCCCTCATATCAAACTTTTACAAATTCATTTGTAAAAATTAATACAATATGTTAATAAATAAAGAAAAGGAAAGTTTGAAATAAGTGACTTCATACTCCTACTGCACACAACATTTGTCAATAAGAATTTTGGAATACAGCTTCATTATTTAAAAATGAAATCCTGAAAAGGTATGGCTGAAACTTTGAAACTTTTGAAATTGTGGCACTCTTGAATTTGAGAAGCTCAATTTTGCACTTGTTTAGGTTTTACATACTTGTTCAGCTTTTAGGGATGAACTTAAGGATCAACCTGAATAGCCGGCTGCCTCGGCTGACAGCCAATCAGAGTGCAGGGTTTTCCTGCACTTTTTAACCAATGATTTCAAACACTTTACAAGAACAACCAATCAATTCAAACTCTGCATACATAACACCCCTCCCCACTAGGTTTAGTCCATACTCAAACCCCATCTATCTAATGTATTCTTTTAAATAGGTGGGGCTCTTACGTGTACGTTGAGACCTACGTGGTTCAGATGCTTTAAGGTTCTCACCCAGTGAGAGAGGAAATGTGTCTGTTGACATTTCCTTACTTGGACTTCTAGTAATGGTAGAACCTGTTTGGTTACTACAACCTGGTCTCTCCTCCCAATCCATCTCCAACCCAATGTCAGCACCTAAATCAGGTAATGATGTGCAATCTTCCATTTGTAAAAATGGTTGTTGGCACTGTGACAGGTTTTGGGATGGTTCCTGTTGTGTTAGCTCATTACACATGGGGTTGATTCTTGCTTGCTGATTATCCTCATAACCCTCCCCTTCCCCCCTAGAAGAGGCAGTAGGTATGGGAACCAAAGAGGAGCTATGGTGATGCTCCTGAGGTAGTCTGGGCCTCAACTGATCAATGTGCCTTCTCCAGAGGACACCATCCTCCGTTTGTACCCTGTAAGACCTGGGGCCTGTGACTTGGGTTATCTCAGCAGGAATCCATAATGGTTCACCCACAAGGTTTTTTGAATAAACAGAATCACCCAAATGGAATGTGCGAATTTTGCTAGTGGAATCAAGTGGTGTGTTGGCTGCGTAAGTGGGATGGAGGTGGTCAAGGGGAGATCTGAGTTTCCTACCCATCAACAACTCGGCTGGGGTTAAGTTAGTTGAGGGGTTGGGAGTGATATGCTGGACACAGAGTAGTTTTTCAACTTTCTCAGTGATGTCCCCTGGACCCAATTGCTGGAGTTTTTCCTTGGTAAATCGTACCATGCGTTCAACCCGGCCATTAGCCGAAGGATGCCCAGGGGCTGTCAGGGCATGTCTGATACCCTGCTGTGCTAAATATGATTCAAAAAGGTTGGATGTAAATTGAGGACCATTGTCAGAAACAAGCACATCAGGTAACCCATGAGTTACAAAAAGTTTTTAAGCTGTTTGATGACAGCTTCAGCTGTGGTGGATGCCATAGGGATAACCTCTAGCCATTTGGAATATGCATCTACTATAATAAGGAAAGTGTGCCCTCTGGTAGGGCCAGCAAAATCAATGTGAATCCTGGACCATGGGCCCCTAGGACATTCCCATTCGTGTTTGGGGGTGAATGGTGGGGCAAGCCTGACTATCTGACAGTTGGGACAGGATGCAACCCAGTTTTCCACCATTTTGTCAATACCTGGCCACCATACATAACTCCTGGCCAATCCCTTCATTCTGACAATTCCCGGTTGACCCTCATGTAACATTTCCAAAACCTCTTTCTGTAGTTTTGCAGGAATAACCACCCTGTTACCCCACAAAATACATCCTCTTAATACAGATAACTTAGTTTGTCTGGATTTAAAAGGTTGGGCAAGTTGAGACAGATCTTGTAGTGGCCAACCTTTTTTGATCCAGCCTACAATAGGAGCCAATAAAGTGTCTTTGGCAGTTTCTCTGGCAATCTCAGCAGCATGGACTGGAAGCTTGGCAACAGGTTCTAGAAAAAAGTGTGAGTCTCAGGAACAGGGTCCACAATGTGTGAAGGAAATGGGCAGTGACTCAAAGCATCTGCATGCCCAATGTCTTTTCCAGGTCTGTGGATCAGTTTGTATGAATAAGCAGTCAGAAATTCAGTCCATCTCAGCATTCTTGGTGACAGGATCGTGGGTGTTGGTTTGTCCCCTGCCACAATGCCTAATAGAGGTTTGTGATCTGTGATAATGGTGAATCTTCTGCCATAAACGTATTCATGGAATTTCTTGACAGCTGCCACAATTGCCAAAGCTTCTTTGTCCAGTTGGCTGTAATTTCTCTCTGCTTTAGTCAAAGTGCGAGAGTAAAATGCAATAGGAACTTCCCTCCCACTGGGAAGCATGTGACTCAACACCCCCCCCCACTCCATCACAAGTCAGTACAACAGGCAAATTCTCAGAGAACTGTATTAGTACAGAGTCAGATGTGATTTATCTCTTAATATTTTTAAATGCAGCTTGTTCCTTTCTGCCCCAGACCCATGCAGATTTTTTGTCCAGTAATCTATGTAGGAGTTCTGCAATGGTTGCCTTCTGAGGTAGAAACATATGATAGAAGTTAATGAGTCCCAAGAATGCTTGCAAATCTGTTTTGCATTTTGGCCTGGGGGCTTCTTTGATTGCCTGAACTTTGGCCTCTGTGGGGTGGATGCCATGTTTATCAATCATGTAACCCAAGAATTCCACTTTATCTGTTCTAAGTGTGCATTTTTCTTCTTTGACTTTTAACCCCGCTTTTTTGAATCTGGTTAAGACTTCTCTGAGTCTCTCGTGTAACTGAGTGTCATTAAAACGTCATCAAAATAAGGCACCACCCCTGGCAACCCTTGTAGCATCCTTTCCATAAGGCTTTGGAAGATGCCTGGTGCCACGCTTACTCCAAATTGCAATCTTTTGCATTTGAAGGCACCGCTATGGGTTATGATGGTTTGGGCTTTTGCAGTTGCATCATCAACTGTTAACTGTTGATATGCCTGCGCCAGGTCCAATTTGGCGAAAACTGTGCCCCCTCCAAGAGAATGTAATAAATGATGCACTACTGGAACTGGAGATGCGCTCTGTTGTAGCGCATGGTTCAATGTCCCCTTGTAGTCTCTGCAGATTCTTACAGACCCATCAGACTTGACTGGTGTGACTATGGGTGTCTCCCACCTGGAGTGGTCAGTGGGTTCTAAAACCCCTTGAGCTATTAGTTTATCTAATTGTGCATCAATTTTTTCCTTTAAGGCAAATGGAACCCTTCTGGGTTTTACATGTATTGGTTGTATCTTGGGATCTAGGTTAAAGGTGATAGGGGTCCCCAAGTACTTGCCTAATCCGTCACTGAAGACCTCTGGAAATTCAGACTTCCAGGCCTCTTCCCACTCAGTGTTGCTCATGTGATTGATGCCAGTCACCTCGATGCCCAGCGGGTTGAACCATTCAAGTCCCAGTAGACTTGGGCGATCCTTGTCCACGATGGTCAGTGGTAGACGCTTGGTGTGGCCTTTAAACTTCACATTGAATTCTCTTGTTCCAGCTACTGGAATCTTGTTCCCTTAGTAGTCTTTAAGAGTCAATGCCTGCTTCTTGAAGTGAGTCTTCTGAATATTTGGTAACAGTCTTTGAATAGTGTCCCATGACACCATAGATAGGTATGAGCCTGAGTCCACTTCCATTTGGCAAGGCCTTCCTTCAATAAGTACCTTGACATGCACTTTTCTGCTTTTTAAAGGAGATGAATGACCAATAGTTATTGTCTGATGAGTTTCATTCTTCCCATTTGCTTCTGTGCTGCACCTCATTTTCTCACTGAGGTTGTTAGGCTTGAATTCTTTGTCTTTGTTTGCAGCAAACTTCCTTCTGTTGGGTGGAGTTCTGGATGATTTGCAGACTCTTGCTAGGTGCCCTCTTTTTTCACAATGGAGGCAAATGGTGTCTAGAAACTTGCATTCAGTGCGGGGGTGGCTTCCCCCACAACTTCTGCAGTAGAAATCTTGCCTCTTTCTTCCCAGGTCTTTCTTTTTCCGCTCCATTCTGAGTCTGTAAATTCCTTCCTCCACCTCACTGCAATCTGACTCAGAATCTAGTTCCTCACAATGATTTGTGGTGGACTTTTCCCCATCAGAATAGCTCTTGGCCCTGTTCATCTTCCTCATGGCTGCTGCTGAGGACTTGGTAGCTTCTGCTGAAGAGGCTTCTTCTATTGCTTCTTTCAGCATGATCTTAGGTTTCATTAATAACTTGCTCTGTAACACCTTGTCTTTAAGGCCTAGTACAAAACATCGCATGGCTCCTCTAAACTGTTGAATTCGCATGCACCCCCAATGTCTCTTAAACTTGCCATGAAGTTGTTTACGCTTTTGTTTTCCCCCTGATCACGACGGTAAAACTCGTGTCTCTTAATGAGGCACGATACTTGTGGCGTAATGGGCTCTTAACAGCCTTTCCAGATCAGGCCAAGCCATTACCTTCACGTCTGCTGCTCTGCAGTGCCTTGCCATCTTGAAAACTGCCGACCGCACGTAAGAAAGACCGCCCTCTTCCGCTGCTCAGAAATGGCGGCAAGATCATTTCCCTCCAGATACATTTGGAAACGATCTGCATACGACTCCCAGTCTTCTGCCATCGGGTCGAACAGGGCTGGGGGCGTGTTCAGCGCAGCCATCTCGCTCTTCTTCTGTTCTGTGTTGCCTTCTCTTTAGGGGAATCCCATCCTCGTCACCAGTGTTAAGTTTGCATGAAGAGGCAGACACAGAGTGCTTCAGCTCTTAAGTTTATTAGTGACTTCAGCTCAGAACGGACCCGATTTGGCTTAGCCGAGGCAGCTATATATAGCCGGCTGCCTCGGCTGACAGCCAATCAGAGTGCAGGGTTTTCCCACACTTTTTAAGCAATGATTTCAAACACTTTAGAAGAGCAACCAATCAATTCAAACTCTGCATACATAACACCTACAACAACAAAAGAAGAGCAACAAAATGGATGCTTGATTCCACAAAGTGACTAAACAGAGTGCTACTAGCACTGACCCAATTTTTGTAGCATTTTACAAACTTTATCAGAAATTCATGGAACATTCAAACCTAATTTTGTCCAATGTTTCAGTGATTATAATACACTGAAATAATCTAATTCTGGAATCCTTCTGTTCAGCTAAAGATAATTGTTTTGTTCTTAGGAACTGAAAATTATAGTGACAGGACATTGTTGGTGTTTATGCTACTATTACTTTTCATGTTAGAACTGCTTCCAGAAACTGTAAATATTTTTGACTAGTAGTGGCAACTGGTCAGAAGAAATGTGCATACAAACCCCCACTATCATAAACTCATGAATGCATATTCATTCACCTATCTTTTAATTGCATGAAAATAAATCCAAAATTAAAGAATTTGCTTTGGAAGGAGTTTTGGGATAACTTTGCCTGTCTCTTCATAAAGGAAGTTTGAATATCTTATTGCTAGGATAACTTGGTTGGCTTTCTAAGCGTATTTTATTTATAATCAAACTGCCAGTAGAATTTTCACATTGAGAATTACAAAAAACAGTTAGGTGGTTATGATTTAGTAGTTGAAATACAAATTACTTGTACATCATTTTTCCTTTCATTTGTTTATCTTTAATTATTTACTTCTAGAGAAATTTGTAACTGTAAATTAGGCATATTCATTACTATACACTTTTACTATACCACAAATATAATGTACCTGGTTGTTCCACAATCAATTTATATTTTTTACTTTATCAAATCATTGTACTGGGCATATAGATTGATGAAAATTAAAATCAATCAATCCTGATACATTGTTTTCCACAATATTTTACTGATGCACAAA
The DNA here is from genome assembly GCA_009733165.1 of Naja naja. Classification (NCBI taxonomy): domain Eukaryota; kingdom Metazoa; phylum Chordata; class Lepidosauria; order Squamata; family Elapidae; genus Naja; species Naja naja. The sequence goes on along the minus strand of CM019149.1, from coordinate 89,307,842 downwards.
TCTGTTATTGGCCCATAGTGAAGAATCATATGGAAAAATATTCAAACCATTGAATAAATTTTCATATTGGGTCTTCTGTAATTTTTACCAAGGTACAGAGTATATATTTATTAATAAAATAGCTAATAATGAAATGCTGTTGCAACTACAGATTTTTTTAAAAAATAATATTGATTTAAATTTATTAGCTACCTATCTTCAGTGGAAACATCTTAATGTAGACCAATGAAAGATTCCAAAGATTTTTAAACAATGTCAAATAGTGTGTGATCCTTTTATTTTTAAATCTGCAACTAGCAGAACTTTTCTTATGTCCTCATCTGTGAGGGCACTATATAAAATTTTTGAAAATTAAAACCGAGCTAGAGAAAATATATTTGTTCCATACCAGTTCAAAAGCAAAACCAGTTAAAACAACACAATATCTGAAGATGAATTCAAAAGAAAACCTTATGCAATTTTTTTCTTACTTTAAAACTCAGTATTTCTTACTGTCTCAACTCCTGAAAATGTATTTATTTATTTTTCTTTGAAGGTAGTAAATTAGGATTTACAAAGCGCTAATCTAATTATCTTTAAAAGAGTAATTCCAAAACAATTTTCTTTTCCCATGTTATAAACGTGGCCATCATTCTGCTTGCTTTCAAACTCTTTTGTTGTAATCCAAAGGGTCCCTTCAATATTATTGAAACAAATTGACATTTCATGGAAACCCTGTCTTGATACATTGGGTTCGTTTTTCTTGCTGGGTCAACCAGCTTTGAGGTCTGTCTACAACCTGTCAGAATTGGTAGAAAGATAGTGAATAATGAGTTTCTGGTGAAATGGTAGGTTTCCTGCACAGAATGCAGGGAAGGCACTTATATTTTAATATGAATGAAGCATCTGGAGTTAAGCCATCAGTGGACTGAGTGTTGCCTTCTGCCACTGCAAGTCACTCCTGAATGCCTTTTTGTTATTGCTGTTCTTCTTCAGCTTCCAGTGAAGGTTCCCTATTTCTTTCCTTCTCCATGTCCTTCTCTCTCCTTCATAATACAAATGTGCTAAAAAGGATTAACTCTCCCATGGTCTGTGTGAACTTTTTTCTGCAATACACGCTTTGCCTATCTTCTGTCTTGGTCCACGAGTGAGTTGCTTTAGCAGTCAAGGCAGGCCTTATGTAGAATTTGGTGTTTTGGGTTTGTTTTTTTTACCGCATGGTGGCTTGGTTGAAAAGATGCCTTTCAGGTTCATTGCTTTGAAAGAACTGGCTGGTATCTGCCTTGCAGCTTTTCTTTTTGATAGCAAGGGATAATCCCTCCCATAAGGCAGTTGTATCAAAACTGCTAGAGAAAGAGATCTGGATCGCCCATAATACATAACATATGAGAGAAACAAGAATTTGACAGCTGTACCATTTTGGGTTGGCACTTATTATAAGCTAATTTCATTCTCTCTATTTGTTCATATTGCATTTATTTGTGGAAGATGCTAAACTGAGGAATTTGAGATTTCACTCCATTGTTTGGCACAGAAATATACATACAATGATTTCAATAGAATCTCTTATTATAAGTTGTCTGCATGCAGAACAACCAAATGAGTAGGTTCATTTATTTAAAATTAGATGCCACCTTTTGAAGCAGATGTTTTCCCAAGATGTTTTAGAAAACATATAAAAATTATAGCCTAAAATATTAAATTTCAAAAATTTCTACCACATATACAACAATAATCTAGGAAGTAGATACTAAAACCGTTTGTTTGTTTTAATATTTACAAGTTAGTGAAATAAGCTATCATTCAAAATATATAAATATGCACGATTGTCACGAATTCTTTTGCAGAGGAGGTGGATAAAATTTCAAGTTAACTAAATGAAGTAGCTCCATTGAGAGTGGTGTGGGGAGAAACTTCCTTGATAATTGCTAAAGATCAGTAAGCACCATCACTAGGTCAGCAAATCTTCTGAATGTTTCATTTGAACACTCATACGTTTGAGATAGGAATTCAAACATTTAGGATTTCCGCCCCAAACCTGACTCTCCTACATGTACAGTGCATTCAGAAAGTATCAGACCTCCTTCACTTTTGTCAATTTTGTTATTCTGCAACCAGATTCAACAGTTGTTAAAATTCATTTTTTTCTCATTAATCTACACTCAACAATGACAAAGTGAAAACAGAGTTTTAGAAATGTTTATATATTTATTAAAAAGCAAAAACTAAAATTCTGTTTTAAAATTAAAATTCTATTATAAAAAATGAGTTTAAAATTCTAAGGTTAGGCTGCAGCATAACAAAACTGACAAAAGTGAAGGAGGTCTGAATACTTTCTGAATGTACTGTATCCATAATCAATAACCAAATCTCTATCCTCAAATGGAAACAAATATAGAATGGACCAAAATTATTTTCATATGCTTACATTCTACAAACTAGTGCAGTTGAATACAGCTTTCATTATTTCAAAGCTCTTGTTTTCCAGTATGGGTGACTGTCTGCTGTCATAAACTAGAATATGAATTAATCGAGTTTTAATTGGTATTGCTGTATTTTTAAAACACTGAATGAAAGTTTGCAATTGAAAGCAGAATATTTTTCCTTTTAGTTTCTATGCCTCAAACAAATGCTTGAAGGTATAAATTATGCAAGTGGGTGCTTATCCTTCAGTGCTTTTCCATAAGGGAAAGCTTGATCTGTGCATTTTTCAAAAATGTAATAGCATCAAGTTCTTTTTCAAACTTTGAGAGATCTAGAGGAAGACAGAAAATTTAACCTGAACCTCCTTCTCCCAATACCCTCCCAACATCTTCTGGAGAGGACGACTGATGTCCTTTTCTTCCCCTCCAGGTTTGCTTCTTTGCCATTGTTGTTCTTTTGTCTTGTGCTGTTTTTATATTTTCAAATGTTTTTAGCAATTGTAAACTACCCAGAGTCCTGGAAGTCAGATGGCATATAAATTTAATAAATTGTTATTGTTGTTGTTGTTGTTGTTTTCCATTGAAATCCATAATATAAATAGAAAAAATGTGGGGAAAACCAAACTACTGTAATAGCTTGTGATTTATCAGTTAATGTTATTTTTACTACCTTGAATTAAGAGCATTGTCCATATGATCACTACAAGTAATAATACTTTGAATACTTCTTTCTATGTATCACATAGAACAATCCTTCCCTGCCTACCTGAAGCCTAGAGTTGTGAATTTAAAATAGCACTTTGGGCTAAATGCTTTGAGTTTATAACTTGGAAAGGCCTAGGGGGTCTAATCCTGCACAAACCTAGTAGGCGTTAACAAATTAAATAAATAGGCAACAAAAATGATAAAGATTCTGGTGGTAAACCATTTGAAGAACTAGGTATGTCTGGCCTATCAAACAGAAGGATTAAGGATTATATTATAGCTGCCTTCTAGTATTTGAGGGGCTGTCACAGAGAAGAGAAGATAGAATCCTGTCAAACAGGCAACAAATGGTCATTGGGAGTGTCTTATCAAATTCTGTACCTGTCAACAGTGGTGTCCCCCAAGGCAGTGTTCTAGGACCAACTCTCTTCATACTTTACATAAATGACCTCTGTGATCATATTAAGAGCAACTGTGTTCTCTTCGCTGATGACATAAAGCTATTCAACACCACAGACAACACTGCTACCCTTCAAAAAGACCTCGCCTATGTATCAGAATGGTCAAACAAATGGCAACTTCAAATCTCAACAAATAAATGCTCTGTCTTACATATTGGCAAAAAAAACAGAAAATAAAATACGAGCTGAATAGTCAAGACCTTGTTGATGACCCAAACTCCATCAAGGACTTTGGAATACTCATCTCTAATGATCTAAGTGCTAGAGCCCACTGTAACTACATAGCCAAAAAGGCATTAGGAGTTGTTAACCTAATCCTATGTAGCTTTTTCTCTGGTAATATCACACTACTAACTAGGGCATACAAAACATTTGCTAGACCAATACTCAAGTACAGCTCATCAGTCTGGAACCCACATCATGTATCTGATATTAACACAGTTGAGAAAGTCCAGAAATATTTCACAAGAAGAGTTCTTCACTCCTCTACTCGTTGCAGAATACCTTATGCCACCAGACTTGAAATTCTAGACCTAGAAAACCTAGAACTACGCCTTTGGTCCGATCTAAGTATAGTATATAAAATCATACATTGCAATGTCCTTCCGGTCAATGAATACTTCAGCTTCAACCATAACAATACAAGAGCACACAATAGATACAAACTCAAGGTTAAGCGCACCAAACTTGATTGCAGGAAATATGACTTCAGCAACAGAGTGGTCAATGTCTGGAATACTCTACCTGACTCTGTGGTTTCTTCGCCAAACCCCCAAAACTTTAACCTTAGAGTGTCTACTATTGACCTCACCCCTTTCCTAAGAGGTCTATAGGGGGCATGCATAAGCGCACCAAAGTGCCTACCGTCCCTGCCTATTGTTTCTTTTATTTTTCTTATATGTATTCATTTCATGTATTCACAACTATGTTTATCCTTATACTTATCTTGTAAGTGATTGACAAAATAAACAAATAAATAAATAAAAATAAACAAAGAGGGGGTCAACCTATTCTCAAAGCACTTGAGGGTAGGACAAGAAGGAACAAGTAGAAAATAATTAAACCTAGAGCCAACCTAGAACTCAGGAGAAATTTCCTGTGAGAACAATTAATCAGTGGAATGGGTTGCCTCCCAAAATTGTGGCTGCTCCATCACTGGAGCTTTTCAAGAAAAAAAAATTGGACAGCTGTTTGTCCAGAATGGTGTAGGAATTTCTGATCAAGCTAGACTAGAAGATGTCCAAGACAACCCTGATATCCTATGTTCTAAGATTAGCCAGATACTGTTCATAATGATTCTGAATATAAGATTTATAATGAAATGTGTATTGTCAGGCTTAAGATGTAGATCAGACCAAGAAATCAACTTCATGTTAAAACTAAAACAATTTTTATTAAGATTGAAAACAGTAATGGAATGATTATGTTTTATTTATTCATTAATCAAATTTATATAACCACCCATCTCACAAAAGGTGTTTTTTTACTCCTTCCATTTCTTACATTCATGTGAATTAGGGGTCTATCAGAGATATCTATACATAGCTTTCTCACTGTTTTGATTTCAGCAATGTTTCTTTCCTTGTTGTGAAAGAATCCATGGCAGTAGTACTACATAACAACCTAAGTAAATACACTAAGATTAAAATACTCAAGATCATGGACCTCATCAACCCTTGACTTACCATCTACTTTGAGTTTGATGGACAAATGTACCAACATATCAGAGGAATATCGATGGGATCACCTTTCTATGTCATGGGGGTCAGATAATGAAAAGTTGGCAGGCAACCAACCAACCCCAGAGAGTACTACATGATGTTTTATACCTACATGATGCTTTATATGCGGTATATTCCATGCTTTTCCCATTTAAAAAGGTGGAAAACAAGCAAAAAGTAGAAACATTATTAAAACTACTAAGCACTGAATATTCACCAGTGAGTGCTCCAGTTAAATCCAACTTCCCATCCCCAATTGTCACTCAAAAGCAATGCATGTATAGATGCAATGTCTAGTTTTCTTTCTGCAGAAGTCCAAGTTGCATAAATGGATACTTTCTTGAATGTAACATTTTAAAAGTGAGATGGAACAGTCACATTGGCATATTCTATGATTTTTTATGATCTAGTGGTCATTGTGCTTTAGACAAATAATGCCATTGCTTTTTTGAATAACAGGAATAACAGAGTCTGCCTACTTCAGAAGAAAATCAAACTCTTTGGCTAAGAGAAGTCATTTTAGAAGTATATGAAACTCATATGTATCCAATATTTAATCTGCCAGTTTCATAGAAATTAATTGGTATGTAGCTGCCTAATGCAAACCAGCCAAGTTTCTGTTTTCTGCTTGGAAATATAGATTAAGCAAGGGCTATGTTTGAAAAAGGGTGGGAATGGGAAAATCTTGGATTCACTCAACCAAGGGGGTTGGCATGCAGAGATGATCATTGTCAGCCACACTCCTAGAAGATTTTTCCCCCCATTGTTGTGGGATGTGATTAAATTACATCATTTTCATTTTTTCCATGCCTAACTCTCACCACTTTAAATGATTTGTCCCATGCAATCAAATGTGATCTTCAAGTTTCAGTTTGGTTTTTAAAAAAATACACCCCCTTCTTAAATCTGCAAAAGTGTTTTGTAAAATGGGAAGAAAGGAAAGGAATTAGAAGGGAATCTTCAGTAATTCGCTTTTAAAATACTGTAGAATCCAGCTGAGTTTTACTCCAAACATGCCTCAATGAAAACCAGACTGTATTTCTTGTTCCCTGGAAACTGTCAATATGTTAATTCCATTGCTCTATACATAGATTTATAAGGCTGCATCAAGGATGGTGGAGAAATGGGAGTGGGGATGGAAAGCAAGAGACCAAAGTAAAGCCATCACAACTCCTTAAAAGCATGACAAGGAAATAAAACATTTAACCACAAGATACATAATTCCCTACCACTAATATATATGGATTTGTGATTTAATACCATTAAAACTTTTCAAACAACACCGTTTTGGTATTATTCTGAACATTAAGTACAATTTTGAGTACTTACAGTGCCATCTAATGCAAGATTGGGAAGATAAACTCAACATTTTTCTTCTACACAGGCAACATTTTTCCTGTACAGGAGTAAATTTTCTTTCTTTCCTACTCCTGTTATTCAAACAAAACTGAAAAGTCTTGTGCTGGAATTGTGATTGATACAATTTTGAGCCTTTAAGGTAATTGACAGTTTTAGATCTGATGAGCCAAACACTACTGATACAACTAGGTGGAGCCCCTGCCTCTGGGATTTGGTGAGTATGAAAATGGTACCTGTGCATCTAGTGCCTTTCCTTTAAAGACAAGATTTTAATTGTACAAGATCCATCTCAGATGAACTTATTTATTCAATTTACATGGTCACTCTTGAGAAATACATGACTCTAAAAATACTTAAAATAAGATTGAAACAATATAACAAAATCATAAATAACATACAGTGGCTGAGACACCAACCAACAACAGTTAAGACGGTCATGATATGGGCTCAATTGCAACCCAGTTTTAATGACAAAACCAGTCTTCAAAGCCACATGAAAGGATACCAGGTTTGCATATATGCATATATTACTCCCCACAGCTTGCCAAGGTCAGTCAGCATGTGACTAGTCTTCACTGTGATAGTAGATTGCATATGTAGGCCACATAAGCTTCCAATCTCATTAGAGAGAATTTCACTTAATCCATTCAGTGAAAATATTATACAGTATCATTCATATTCTGTCCTTCACAGGCTTTCTTTGGATAGAATTTGCAACCTTAAAATACCAAATAGACCTACATTGCAAAACTGACAATGAAGACATTTTGAATGTCTAAGAGGCGCCATGCAAGAAACTACTGCCATTTTTCTGAGATTGCCATTGTCTTGCCTCTTATCGTCTGAGGAAATAGGTTGGGGATGGATGGAGAGATGTTAAGATTTATATTAGAACTGTTTAGTTCTCTTTTTTCCTTCCTTTCTGGCCAAACAATGGCCTGGAAATGTCTCTGAATAAAATAATGGTGAATTTTCCTCAGCTACCAACTACACTACAGTTTGCAAACATTTGTTGTAAAGCTGAACCAGGTATTTTTCTGGGGAAAAAGTCACCAAATTGAGTGGCTGCCTGCTTCGAAGCCTGAGATGGAAGGTAATTAGCTTACAGTGTGTGGATAGTGATCCACTGCAGCTCATCCATGGGACTGAATGTCAGACCCTGTTTATCATCTCTACTGCTAGGCCCAATTTGGCACCAGAGGTAGAGGCTACTCAGGGGAAAAGACAGGGCCTTGGCCAGCCCGGATGATTAATTATCTTTCACACAAACACTGGTCCTCTGAGGTCAAAAATGAGGCTGCAGGGCAGCGAATATATGTGGCTTTTTTATTGTGCTTGAATGTCATGGCTGCTTAAAGGAAATCAGCACTATTAGTATTAAGACTAGATGAATAACATTATATAGGAAGAAGGAAATTGCATATGTATATACACACACATACTCATATTCTGTGACAGAAGTTTTGAAATTTGCATTCTATTTTCAGGGTAACAATGTTGTTGCATAGTCCCTCATATACATCAATCAGGTCTTATACTTCCCCCACCTCTACAATAGCAGGTTTTTCCCCCTTCCATTGGGAATATCTTTTTACATTAAAAAATATTAATGTCCTCTTAAAAATGAAAGGAGGAGAGGACTGTCTTGGGGGCAACAGTCACTGATATGATTGTCAGTCTATTCCATTCTACATTCTAATAGGATCCCACTAGGGCTTCATAAGAGAAGAAGTTGTAAAAAGATTTTAAGATAATTCTTACCATTTAAAAATGCAAAGGCCTTCTGATCATATGCATCCTGAAAAAAATGCACATATTGCAATGAATGAATATTCAGGAATTGAAATCCCCATTGAAAAACTACCTTATTTTAGAATAGCTGTACCACAACATTAGCTCCATTTGTATAAATTGTCTGCAGGTATAATGATATGTAGTTTGGGAATTACATAATCTGGCATAACTGTCTGCCATCTTCCTTTCAGTTACCATTTTCTGTGACATGCATGCCCAACCTCCACTTTCCCTTGAAAATATGGACCTCAGTCATAGACTCAATCAGATAATCTTCTCACATCCCATAGTTTTGATGAAAGTATGATCTAAGAAAGATATGGACCATATTTGAGTTTTCTTTGATGAAGAGAAGCCCTTAGCAGTAGGAGTAAGCAACGTAGTATCCCTGAGTGCCAGGGCATTAATAAAACAGATCCCACTCCCAATTAAATAAACATTTTACTTCTAAAAAATAATGTGGCCAAAATTTCACAAGATTATAAATCTTAGATCATTTTAGTATTCTCTCATGAAGTTTTGTGCATGTAAGTGTTGAAATCTCACAAGATTTTGTTGGCAGTGTGGGGAGGGAAACGGCAGTACCTGAAAAAGTTATCAAAGTTTCCAAGGTGTGCATATGTGTATGAAAGGCAGGAGTCTCTCAAAAATTCAGTTGATATATTCATGCGTAGTTATTTTGTGTGAATTTTGGATTTGGTTTTGCATGCGGAAAAATGGATGGAGTAGCCATATTCCCTTAAGTTTCCCTTTGCTCTCTATTGTCATCCTACGTTGTTCTAATGAGTTTTTCTCTGAAGCACTATAGAAACTGACATTGGACTTCCATTAAGGAAAAAAAATCCTTATTTCAGAGAGAAACTTCTCTTGGGTTCCAGTTTTTTCTATGAATAGAAAGAGGCCATTAGATGCATACAATTTCAGTGGCCATAACCCATGAAGCAGATGGAGTTGATTCAATTCACCATTCCTACATCTTACCTTCTGAAGAGCTAACACGGAGCAAGCTCTTGGGAGCCCTCCCCCACTCTCATCTGTCTTAGATCCTTGAAACAGAGTTGCTAGGGATTGAGTATTATGTATGCATATATGTAAATTGTGTTTATTTGTTTGAATTTTTCAGTATGTGGAAACAGCAATCCAGAATTACAAATACTTACTCTTGGATTGCAGTTCCAGCTGCCAGCATCATTATATTATTATTTTTTAATGTGAAATCTGCTAAGGGAAGGGAATTTTTTTAAAAAAGTTTCACATTTTGTCCCACATATATTTGGTTTCCTTAAACTTCCTGAGAAGAATATATTGTGGCTCATTTGGGAAAATCAAATTAAAATCATCTACTTTTAAGTCACCCATATCTTCCCAGGGTTGCATCCTCTTTTTTTTTCCTTACCAGAAACAAAATGAATAAAAAATCAACTTTCTGGGATGAGTAATTGAGTCTCCAAAACCCCATATTGTGATTATTCTTTTCTCTCTCTTTTTTAACGGCTGTGTTTTTGACATGGGGAAGGTTTAATTACTTGATTTCTCCAGGCATTAAGGAGAAATTGAGTGGAGGGGAGTCAGTTGAGGGGAGTTTCCTTTAGGTTATTTTGTTATGCTGCTTGGTCAATGTTTTATATTTTGTAACATATTTATACATTGTACATGTTTTAATGTTATGTGTTTGTGTAAGGGGGCTGTTGTTTTCTCTCTCTCTGTGTATGTGTTGTTTTATCTGACCCAGAGTTGCACTGTATCAGAGGTGGTATTCAGCAGGTTCTGACCACCTCTGGAGAACCGGTAGTGGAAATTTTGAGTAGTTCGGAGAACCAGCAAATACCACCTCTGACTGGCCCCGCCCCGCCCCCATCCATTCTCTGCCTCCCAAGTCCCAGCTGATAGGCTGGGTCTTCTTTTGTTGCCCTGCACAGTAGAACGCAGCTGGAAAGCAGGTTAGTGGGGTGGGGAGAGAATGGGGATTTTGCAGTATCCTTCCCTCAGGAGTGGTGAGGGAATGGAGATTTTGCAGTATCCCTCCTCTGCCATGCCCACCAAGCCACACCCACCAAGCCACACCACACCCACCAAAGCCATGCCCACAGAACCGGTAGTAAAATGGTTTGAATCCCACCACTGCACTGTATGATTTTGGTGGGCTTATAAATCTAGTAAATAAGCGAATAGAGACATATTCTGTTTTAATCTTCAGTAAGCAATCTTTTCATTATAGAGTTTTAAGTTGATCTTTTTATTATTCATAAGATGCATTTCTAGCTTTTACTTTCAAAAATTTAAAGAAACAAACAAACATGAAAGATCACCGAAAAGAAAAAGAACACACTACTAAAGTATAATGTAGCACCTTATTTTTATCTTTGATGATTTATCCCAAATATATTTCAGTATTTAGCAGTATTTTAATTATCTATTTTAATAATTAAGGATTAGTACCTATACATTGTTACAATATTTTCATAAAGTAAACAATATTATGATACATGCATAGCTTTATAAGACCACTGTAGTAGATGCAATTTGGAAAAAGACATAAACTCAGAGAGGAGATTTCTGCAACCAGAACCTTTTAACATCAACATTTCACAAAATAAATACATTGCCTTATAGTTGATAATTTTACTTCATTTATTTTTAGACATTTTTTTTCTAGGATTCACTGTTTCCAGAGTTCTACTCTATTTCCTGCCTAATATATTACTTTAACCATGTAACATGGTGCTTTGTTTTCTATAATTCTATTTATCTGCTTAAGGCTGTCATGACTTGTATCATATTTTAAACCCTATGCCTTAAATTATAGTTTGACCTTAATTTTATTGCTTTTTTCTACCTCATATTTTATTCCCTTTTACCCTTGCTGATTCCAGCCAACCTGCCCAAAGTCCCTGCGGTCCATTGACTGAGGCTAGGGCTTATTGGTTGGTGGTTCAGCAAGTGGGTTGGAAAGACTGTAAGCTACCAGTGCTTTTGGGCCTTTTATAGGATTGTCAATACTTCGTGTTTTGTTGCAGCCTTCCTGAGCTGGAATGCCACCACTTTGGGCTTCAAGGAAATTCCCAGCACTTTGGGCTTAATTCTCTGCCAGTACTCTGGGCGTCAGAGAATTTGCTAGGAATCCACACTTTATGCAGTAATGGTGGCTAGTACCCTTTGTTTCTCCACAAGAAGAGCACACCACCAGATGCTTTGGAGAGAATACACCTATTTAAGGAAGCAGATCATTTGGTGGTAGTTAATAAGACTCATTCAGTTAGATGGGGATTGGAGAATGGAGACTACTGTAGTTAGATGGTAAAGACAGATTTGTGTAGCTAGTAACAAAACTATTTATTAACAGAAAGGTTGATTTCTGCATTTCTCTAAGACATTTCCTACCACTATACCTTATCTTTGTCTCCTTTTTAGACAATAGGACACACTTCCAAATGGTACGAAGGTTGTTGACATTCTCAATGTATTTCTGAGACCTTTATGAAGCACTTCTGGAATAAAGGTGAGGTTGGAGTTCTGCTTTTCATCCTGCCAGATTATCATTAAATTTAAAGAATCTTAAAATAAATACAATAAAAGGGGACAGGAAGTCTGACTGGTACCACAGAAGGTTTGCATAGGCACCACATCACACACTTTGGCTTTGGTTACAATTAATAAGCAACAATAAAGGTTGAGAAAATTGCATCCCCAATGAAGTGAATGATTATGTGTTAAGCTATGATAGACATGCAAAGGTACCTGATCACTTGCTAGGCAGAGAATCTGTGGCACAGTGTTTCTCCGACTTGACAGCTTGAAGATGTGTGGCTGGGGAATTCTGGGACTTGAAGTCCACACATCTCAAGCTGCCAAGGTTGAGAAACCCTACTATACCAATTCTGTTTCTAGTTTACAGCTGCAGCAGCAGCATGGAATTATTAGCATGTGGAGCAGCTGCCTGGAAGCGCAAGGTTGGTTGCACTTATCTTGCTTATTAATGCTAAATGACATTTCAGGGCAAAGCTCTGGCAGTGAAAATCTGTTCTAAAACTAATCCATGGTGAAACCTGGCTAGCCGAAGCTTTGGCTACAGCACTTTTTAAAAGCAATTCTGCAATGTTAGATTTATGACTTTTTTATTTTTGAAGGATACAATCCATTAAGCCCTCCTCCAGCAACAAAGTTCATTGATTTCAGTGGAACTCATTTTCAGTTTATTGCTAGATGAGGATTAACAGCGCAATCTGATTTATGTTTACTCAAAAGTAAACCCTATTATGTGCAGTTGGCCTGGCTTCCAAGTAAAAAGGAATAGAAAAACACTCAGTTTCCATCTGATTTCTTTTTTAAAAATGCTTTTCTGCTAAAATGTAGCAAAATGAGAAAAAAATACTTTGGGGCAGAGAAACACAAAGGGATGCCTCTGTGATGAGCATATATAGCAAATCAGAAAGGTGGCACATACAACTGCTGGTTTGACAGAATCATTTCCACTCAATAAAAAAGAAGAGCCTTTCCCAGGAAGATCTGTGACCTTGATTCTTCAGAACTGGTTAACCTGTTGTGTATATTTCACAGATGAATTCTGCCCCACGATTTCCACTTTGCTATACCCTGTGACAGATAGAGACACACAGCATCTGCTGTTCATGTTCCTTCCCAGACTCCTAAAGCCAATCTTGTGGTGCCAAGGGAAGCACTAACATAAGCAAGAAAAGAAATTATGCAAAAGAGCGGAGAGCAGATTTACTCTTCCAGCTGCTCTTCCTCCACACTAATCAAGACCCTGTCTGAGAAAGCCTGTCTAGATAGCATTTGGCTACTGGAGATCCTACATGCTGCTCACCAATCTTTGGAATTTTCCACCTTGGGAAGCCTGCAGTCTTTATAATGAATCTCTGTTGCAGATTCTGTCACTGCAGTAAATCATTTTGGAGGCAGTTCTAGGACTCGCTACAGCAGTCTCTTCCTGTATTCTGTGCAGATGTAGTTTGTGATCAGCAGGAGAGATGGCACTACAGATGCTTCAGCCTCAAGGAAGCTGCTTTCAAACATGTTTTCTGAACCTTTACATTCTTTCCTTGTGCCTCTGTATTGTTGCAGAATGAAGTTAGCATCCTCTTCTCTTTGGGGAATATCTAACATTTGTAATTATGGAATCGAGGCTTGAAATTTCCAAACAAATTCAAGTCTTTATTGCTGCAGTCCAACACCAGCACAAGACAAAAGTAAGACAAGATAGTTGGTGACATCAGGGCAGAGAGTGCTAGAAGCACCAGCATGAAAAGTCAACAATGTTAAAGCTAAACAGAAAAATTACAAACGAGTGCAAATAACCTAGAATACCAAATCCTGAACTATCAAAAGCTGACATTAGCCCTAAATCTAAAACTGGGATGATGGGTGGGTTGACATTTGTTAATGTGAGACATTATTGGTTTATTTTTTTTATTTTGTGTCCTTATATTTTTTTTGTTCTATGTTTTTGTTGTTAAAAGTAATCACAAAGAGGAAATCAATTAAAATAAGCAAAAAAAAAAGACAATTTCACAATGGAAGAGAAATTACAATTAAAAAAACTAAAACATTCAGTAATTTTCCCTTACATCAAGGTAATAAATATAAAACTATCAGCTTTTTAAAACATCTAAGACACCAGACAACAATTCCAGTTAAATATAGAAAAATACATTCACTGAGTTACTGTAGCTGGCTTTTTAAAACTAACTATTTCAATATGTCTTATTGCACATGTTCCATATATATATATATCCTAGTATAAGGGATATTAAAAAAACAGATAGTGAATGTTGAGTCCAATCCAATCCAGTTTTGATGCAGTTACTGAAAAAAAGGATATGGAAGTGTTGGTCAGCTGGAATGCCAAAGTAACTAGTTATATACCACTTCTGATGTTATTAGTATCTACATGAAAGATGATGAGCAAGTCCCAGGCTAGTTAGAGTGAGATGTTAAAAAATCATCCCAGAAAAAGGCAATAGCTAAAACTATGTATATATTGCTGCCATGAAAGTGAGATGAATGTGTCCATTACATTACTAGGAATCAAACTCAACTAAAAGGACACTTTAATTTAATTAGCAAAAATGATTGCAGGATATCCATTTTGTTTTCTTTAGGTAGAAAATTATAATAATGATAACAATAAGTAGAAGTGACTGTGTTAAATTTATGACCAAGGGATTACTAAAAATTCTGGAGGATGTAATTCAATACACCTAAATGATGCATGGTTAACAGAAGGTTAAAAGTATTAAGTATTATTTTTCTATATTGAAAAGAAGCCATTTCTTATTCAGAAATCAGATTTAATTACATCACTCCAGTGCTGAGTCGGCTGTCTTGGTATCTAAGTAGTGGCATCATTTTATTAACAGTTGCCATATGTCCTTCCTATTAGCAGCCCTTTTAATATCATTACATTAGCCTAACATTATTTTGATATAGGTTATGAACTATGTTTCAGAACATATGGATTCTTACTTTATTCAAATTCACTTTTGTAAAGTACGGAATTTTGCTGATTGACCATAAAAAAATGTGATGATTTTTTTTCCTATAGTGTCCTTTTATTGGACTGAAACTACCTTGGATACAAGTGGATAACAGAGAAGTCTATTTCACTGTGTAATTGAATTAACTACCAGTTGATGAGTTTTAGCAGATTGTGTTTTAGGAAGAATTGTAATTATAACCGTGATGCTGACACAAAGTTCACCTACTTTTGAAAACAAGCTTGGAAGGGTTTGGGAGCTAATGAGCTGCAACTAAAGGAGTGAACTTGCTTTCACTTCTTTGAGCTGATCTCATTTGAGGCCAACTCATTGCAATCTCATCGCCGCCTGCTTTTCCTCTCTGCTCTCCAGTGACTCACCATGTTGACATTTGCCTTCACCTCTCCAAGACTCGCTCCTATTAGCTCCAGTTGGATAACTGTCAACAGTTTCCATCTGTTTTTGCAACATTAAATGTACATATTTTCCCCCACGCAACCATTTTTTCCTCTTAGAACAAATGATTTTAAATGAGAAAAACTTCCACACCATTCAAGGCAAACCATCGGGCAACATGATAATCCCAGAGTAACTGGGATTAATATTACGTGATTAGTATATGGGAAAGGGGAGGGACTCAGTGGAAGGAATTAATGCTCTGCCCATCTTATCATTCAGCAATGGAAAGGTTAGTGCAACGTACTAGGCTGGCTACAGCAGATGATTTTTGGCAAACTACTTTGTTTAACCAAATCTAGTTGACATGCTGTTTATGGTTTTGTGTGCAATCTATATTAAGCAGTTGGGTTACTGTGTAAACCATGCTTCAGTGGACCATGGATTAGGTTCTTATATGAACACTCATCCAATGTGTTCGATTTAAGATTTGAAAGGATCTCAGTCTAAGCTTTGAAGCTGCCTGAGCTGACACTGTCTAGCACTCTAACTATAGGATCACTGAGTAATCAGACTGTCTAGATCTTTATCATAATAATCATCTATCAGCAGAAAGGTGAGAGACATCATCATTATTATCATCATCTTTAATGAATAAACCTTGAAGTTATTTTGGATGCATTATTGTGTATCTAATACTTGCTTCTGCTTGATGAACAAATATCTGCATATATGTTCCATTATGTATAATTTGTAAAATTGATACATGAGTCTTTCTCACAGGTCAAAGGATGAGAATGTTAGATAAGGAAGTGCAAAATAATCAGTTTCATGACCTTTTCCAGTTTAATGTAGAACTTTCACTTCAATATTCACCTTAACATTCAAGAAGTAACTCAAATAAGCTAATATAAAGAGAAATCTAGTTAAAACTATTCTGTTACAGTATTATTATTGTTATTAGTATATATGTTAATATTCCTTTTTGTTATTTCTTTGCTTGTCTGTAATGATATGCCCTGACAATACACTATATTCAAAATGTTTACGAATAAAAGAAATATGTACTAAAAAAGGAAATAACTGTGCGCTTTCTTATGTAGTTCTCTGAAATAATAGTATCATACCAAAAGTGTTGCTGTATCATCTCAGCCACATACTTCCAAGTCCCCCTCTCTCCCCCCTTTCTTTTTCCCTCTCCCCCCCCATCCACACCCTCCCCCCATAAACTAACTACCATAGTTGATTTGTCCAAAGCAAAATGTATATCTTCATTACCAATACAAAGACTGACAGAAAAGGAGGCTGGACTACATCTGTCTTTTTATCCTGATTCAGGAATCTTGATAGCAGCTTCCTTGTTATCTAGGAGCCTCCATATCTCACCCTCTATAGAAATGATAGCAAATGACAAGAATTTTTTAAAAAAGTCCATTTTGATTTCCAGGAGCAGATAGTTCAGCCAGTGACTACTATAGTATTTTGACCTTCAAACTAAGTGGATTTGATACAAGCATTACAGAAGGGAGCATAAATATTGAACACTTATATGATGTCATGTTAATTTGAACAGCTGCTTATTTAACCAAAGTTCCACCCACTCTGATGCTTCAGTTTGAGATCCAAGAACAAAGCCCAACAATTCCCATTTAATCTTGCTAACTACTCCTACATACAGAGCCATTTAAAAGCAGAATCATTAAAGTGTCTTTGGAAGCATTGTTCCTGTACAGCTGTGCATGCTCCTAGTTTGAAATGTCTGGAGCAGAAAACTCCTGAAGTAAATAATTTTTGTGTGTTTACATCATGGTCCTTGGAATGTGTGTGTGTGTGTGTGTGCCTACACACTTGCACAGAACACAAATCTGATGAAAGCTTGTCATGCAAACTTCATCTTAGCTAAAGGTATAAGCAAATCAATCCTCAGGACAGGATTTTTGTTCAGCTTCCAGATATTGGCTTCTCAAATGTATCCACAAACAAAAACATGCATGTTACAAATCCACTCCTCCTTATTTCCAACTTCTTTAAGTCAGGCATTCATCTTTACTGATTTCCACTGCTACCACCAATATGCAGCACCTTCAGAAGGTGTGGAAAGGGGGAGGGAAGGAGAGAATGACAGCCATGCAAGAAATGAACAACCTTGCTACATTGAGTGTAAAGTAGATATGGGAACAATCACGAGGATCATATATAATGCAGGAAAGCTGTCTCTCTGAAATACAAACAAAAGTCCTTTCCTGGAGGATAATCATTTGCAGTGACAGCATCTTCAGCCAAGCACAGGCAGTCAAGAAAAAATTCATCCTGAATGCCTGGGATTTGGCTTGCCTACTTTTGAACCCAAGGGCTGGGATGGTTTTTGGTCTTTATTGGAGAATTCCATATTTACATGCAGCAATGTCTTCTTCCATCCAACTAACAGAATGATCTAGGCATTCTCCCCCTCCATTCTTGCTTCCTCTGGTAGTTTCTTACAAATTTTCAAAATGGGCGAGGAAAAAAGGGAATCAGAGAAAATATAAAGTCCCAGAAGGAAAGGACAAATTATTAGATCAGTCCTTCTTGTAAGGAAACCTGCAGGATAAATGCAGGGAGAAATGGAGTTTGGGAAGGGTCACCAAAAAGCAAAAGGGGCATATTCACACACATAATTGCAAGCCAAGCCATGTCTTAAAAGTACTGTAATAGTAAATGGTAAATAGACCAGGGGTGTCAAACTCAATTTAATTGAGGGCTGCATTAGGGTTGTGTTTGATCTCTGGGGGGGCCTGGGAGGGCATGAATAGGGTGGGCGTGGCCAGCATAACATCATTTGTCTTGTGGGGTGCATGTGTGGCTCGAGTGCTCTGCCAGTAAAAATGGGCTCCTGAGCTGTTTTTGGCTGCGACAGCCTCCTGCAACCCTCTGCCAGTGAAAATGGAGCTCGGGTACTCCCGAGCTCCCTTTTTGCAGGCAGAAGCACCACGGGCCAGTCCTTCACTGTTTCCAGGGTGGCTCTGTGGGCCAGATCTAGGCATCCCACAGGCTGGATCCGGGCCCCGGGCCTTGAGTTTGACACCTCTGAAATAGACAATCCAGTCTCTCCCCAAATATCCATGATGAACCATTAAATCTGTGCTGCAAGGGATATGCCCTCACTTTTCAGAATTTTTGAAAGGCAAAATAACTCAATCAGAGAGTGCTACATGTGCCTAATGCCTTCCTTTTCTTGCAGGTGAAAGTCAAGAGCAAGTTGCAAATCCTTGGATGCTGGTTGGACGTCAGAATGATTTAAAAAAAGCCTTGGATCACAAGCTGGTTTGAATTTTATCCCTTTGGCATTCTCAGCTTACTTTTTCAAGATGAAGTGGCCCAAATGTGGTACCTGAACTTCTGTGGTACTCAGAAATCTCATTTATAGTGGGAAGCTAAAGAAATGAGGCATGCTTAGGCCATATATGGGTTTATCTTACTTAAGCCAACAACCACAGCAACATTTGACCTGAAATGATGTTCCCAAGGTTGTACACCAAGTTACTCTATCTTGCTGCATTAGCCAAGTCCCAAGAGAAATTTGTACAAGCCTGAACCACCAACTCTGCTCCCACCACCTTCATAAATTCTTTTTTTCAACGTAAATCTTAGGAAAGAAAGATCTGAGCCTGGAATATATCACAAAAAAACTTCCTTTTTAAATTCTCAGTCCAGCCCACTCATGTGTTTCTCATGGAATAAATAAAGCTCTGATGAGAGCGGTTTGAAGGCAGGGTGAGGACTTCTACAGGTGACTTCTAGGAATGTGAATAGATTTAAATAACAGTAATTCCCCTGTGCTTGTGGCAGGGCAGAGAGAGACAGAAAAGACACAATTTGCTGGCCCCATCTTGTCATTACAGGATTCTCCCTCACAATATTCTAGCTAATGATTTAAACCGTCTCATTATTTCAAGGGCTCCAGAGACTAAGGTTTTGTTATTTTTCAGTGGAAATCTCTGAAAAAAGCAGGAAGTCCATATTTTGTCTGTTCTGACTTTTATTCTAAGATGGATATTTAATTTTAAATATTCCTCTTCAATGGTTGTTTGGTTGGCATTGATGTCAGGATCTTTTGGAAGAATGTAAACATTTTCTATATAGCTTTTTAAATTTTCTTTTTTAAAAACGTGCTAATTACTATAATGTACATTCTTTTCCTCTCTACCCAGTTTTTTTAAAAAATGGTCAAAGCACCATTTATAAATAAATCTCCCCACTTTCACTCAATCACTGTCCTCTTGATTCCCTGAGATCATTGTCATCATATTTGCCAGGTTAGCATGCAAAAGTCTGCAGGAGGCCAAGCCATAAGTATTGTTCAGTTGCTGTATACATAGTTGATCTAATTAGCTAACACTGCCCTTTTTATTTGTATTTCATATAATCATAGGGCTAGAAGGGATCTTGAGATTTTCTAGTCCAATCCCCTGCCCAGAGCAGAAGTTCTTGTTCCATTGACTAATTGTTCTCATTGTCAGGAAATTTCTCCTTAGTTCAAGGTTGGATCTTCCTCTGATCACTTCCATTCATTGCTTCTTATCTTACCTTCTGGTGCTTTAGAGAATAAATCAACCCCCACTTTCCTATGACAGCCCTTCAAGTATTGGAAGACTTAGTTACCACCAAGACGAGTTAAGACTTGTCTTTCCATTTGCCATTCATCATATGGTTTAGTGTCCAGACCCCTTATTTTCCTTGTTGTTCTTGTTTACACTCTTTCTAGGGTCTCAGCATCTTTTTGGTTTTTTTTGTGATGACCAGACTAGAAGAACCAGCATTTTAAGCTTACTAATGCACTATAAGAAAAATGATATTATCATTTCTCGTGATCTTGATGCTATCCCTGTGTGGATGCAGCCTAGAACTGCATTGACTTTTTGACATTGGTTTTGATTGCTGGTGATAATTAAATGGTGATCCACCAGGATATCTAGATCTCTCTCACAGGCAGTACTGTTGAGCTAGGTACCACCTATTCTATACCTGTGCATGTGGTTTTTCCTGCCTAAGTGAAGGACCTTACTTTGCTCAACACTGAACTGCATCTTATTAGATCCAATATCTCATTGGATATTGAATTTAAACTATTGCAGTTAAAAATATACATATATAAGCCTAAGTGCTATTGCTGTATTCACACAACTTTTTTTTCTTATCTGCATCCATCAAGTATCTTCCACTATAATTTCCCCCTTTTTCTTCAATGAAGGAGTCTATTACATGACTTTTATTGACATTTTTTTCAGTCTTCAGTTCTACCCAGAAAAGCTGAAGAATTTTCAACTGATCTGAAATGTACAATTTTCAGATAAAATAAAATGATAAAAAAATCATGATAATAAAATGATAGTCTAACTTCTCAATGCATTTTTGAAGGATACTAATTATCTGGGTTTGTTTCAACCAGACATTTGGTCAGGATATGGATTGAGATTGCTTTGGTCATCTTGTCAGTTAACCTTTATCCTGAATTGTTAGAGTCCTATCTTAAGCAATCATGAACAACTTTGCAAACAATTTTGGAAACATGTCACAGAAGATGCAAAATTTTTCCCAAGCAGAGTTTGGTAGACCTCGTACCAGACTGCACATTGATGTACAATAAGGGAATGACATACACAGCAAAGGCCCAAACCATAGAATATACATGTGCTTAGCAATATTCAGCCTTGGTAATTCACCAGCATCACTCTAATGATCAGTTTAATTGTTTTATTTCTCAGACATTGTCAATTAGAGAAAGGCCATGCTATTTCCTGCCACATCTTTGAGAAAAATCCTCAGAAATATCCTCAAGATACAACAGGTGCCTGGAGTGGACCATCTTGTCTGGTTCTACTCCTGCAGAAGTTGAGGGTTCTAATGATGTGCAGCTGATCATGATAAAGCACTAATATCAATGTCCTCCTTGATAATTGCTTCAACAGGAACAAATCTAATATGTAACATTGCACACTATTGCACACTGGAGTTTGGATTGATATCAAATTCATGGTTGTTTTTGAAGCCATGAAGTCTTAAGTCACATATCCATGGGCATGGAGATTAGAGAACAGTCTGGGAAATTCCATTGTCAAACTGCTAGTGAGATCTGGGGCTTAGGAAAGTCTGCTGTTAAACAGTTGGGAGGATAATGCACCACCAATCCTTATTTGTCCTTGCAGCCCAGCTCCACCTAGCTATTTCTGGAGAAGAACATCTATTAAGGTTTCTCTAAGTATAATCACCCCCAATCCCTTGTACAGTTTTGCAATCCTGGCCAATGCAGAAATTGAGAGCTGGAAAGACAAAACTCTCACAGTTATATCCACATATTTGGTTAGTCAAATCTCAGTTAGTATAAACTATGTCACCCATCACAATATGAATGGATGAGATCTCATGTGGATGGATCTGGCATTTCCCAGAAGCTGCATGAGGCCAAGATACCCATATACCTTGCTTCATGGCCCCAGAAAAGATTTCTAAAATGCAGTTCCATTCTTCTTCTGTAGTGCCCCATCAGGTGTCTTCCAATACTTTCCCTTGGCCATCACTGTGTATAAACATTCCTTCATAGTCCCCAGCCATATTTTCCAGCTTTCTTCACATTTAAGTCAGAATGTACTGCTTCACATTCTGCCAAAATCTCTGGCATGTTGCGGTCTGTTGAAGTACCATCTCTGAGTCCTCCAGCACATAAAATGCCCCACCACTTCTCAGGACACTTCTGTCACAGATAGGTTACTTGGGGTTTCAGGAATCCTACCCAGGCTTTAGAACTCCTTGAAAGCTTCCAAAAAAGATAGACTTGTGATGTGTCATATACTACAATCTAGCAGTGATCATTGAGACCAGGATCCAAGAACTCTCTCAAAAGGCTTTTGTCATGCCCCTGGTGGAGACTGACTCCGAGGAAGAGGAGGAACACCCAACAGGGAGTGGGAGTGTGACTCCAGAGGTGGTAGAGGAGACTGGGGAAGGGCAGAGGCTGGCTGAACAATCAGAAGAGGATCCAGGCCCATCCCCTATCCATCCCAGGGCATGCAGGGAGGAGAGAATCAGGGAAAAGCATGGTCTACTCAGGAGAAGAGGACCATGATCCTCCTCAGGACTTACAGCTGGGAGCTATGTATATAAGTTTGTAACTGTGTATGCAGAATTGCTGGAGTCAAAGTTAGTGTTTCCTTTGAAAGAGGTTTATATTTGTTGGCGTTCTTCCCAAGGACTTTCCCAGTTATCTGCTTGGAACGTATGATTACTTATCTTGGTTTGATTGGAACTCTCACCAATACGGTTTGTTCTTGTTTTCCTTTTGCCTCATTATTTACTTTTGGGACTTTAAACTGTGACCAATAAAACAGTTAAGTTGAAGGCATTGCTGGACTTTAATTCATATTTTGGGTTTTGGGTGATTTTGAGAGACTACGGGTTATCACAGCTTTATCTATCCTTGAATTTTTTTCTGGAAATTTTAATTAGTGCAAAATATGGCAGCTAAATATGTTTGCAATATTTTCCTCACATTGAATGAGGAAATTTGCTCTCAAAGCACAATTCAAGGAGAGCTCTAAATGTCCCAAGTGTTAATATGCAAGGCATTAAAGTTATCAGGAAAGGATTGTTTAAAGATATATCCCATTTCAGAGCCTCACTTATAGAATGCATGGGGAATACAGACATCAGCAGCAGCGGCATGTGATGACAAGACATGAACCACATCACTTATGTATTTGCATCTGACATCAGAACACAAATATAGAAAAATAGGATCTATGTTACAGTATCACAGTGTGCATGTTGTCATTTCTTCATCACTGGGTATACCCAGGATGGGAAAGAGCTTTGCATTCTGTATCCTGAATATTTAAACAGGGGTCAAGTTTTCATCCTTCAGCTCGGCTTTTTAGGTTAGACTGGTAATCATTTTAGCTTTGTATTTTGTATTTTTAATATGACAGTGATAACTTTATACTCTGCATTTTTATTTGTCAATAAATGTTTATTAACATTTGAGTATGAAGAGGGAGGCATACTTACATTAAAATAATAGCTAAATATTAATCCTTAATAAATGAGAATCCGTAGTGAAAAATGAAGTGGAATCAGAATATTTTTTCACTGATTTCTTCACTGCTGAAATCTCTAGTTCTTCACCCTTAGATCAAGGCTAACTGGAACTCATATATTAGCTTGTATTGGTTGTTTGGAAGTAAACGTATAATATTTAATGGATGGCTTAAGGCTTTATTTCTCAACATTTAAAAGGACTCTGATCTCTGGAATAAGGGTTAGCTTTATTTTGAAGCAGTGGGTGAAAACGTTTCCTTTGTGCTCCAAGTTTGAGAGAAAAGATAATTTTCTCTGCTTGTTTCCATTTCGTTGTATCATTAAAATGCCAAAGCAAAAAATCTCAGCCACAAACACAGTGGTATTGCTTCACATGCTAAAAGATAATACGGTTGTCAGATGCATAGCTTATTATGAAATTTGTGATTTTTCTGGAGAAAGAAAGTAGTTTGTGTTCTGAATGTTCTTGTTTTTCAGAACAAAAGATCAGCTTTTAAAAATAAAATTAAAAACTACATCTCAGAACAGCTAGGAAACCTCTGGGCATATGTCAAGAAAATTCTGAATATCTACCAAAAAATTTAGCACACTACAGAAATATCAGCTATGTTCTAAAATGTACCTTTGTTTATATGGACACCCAGCAGGTTTCTTGAAGTATGCAGTTTTCATATCTAATGGATAAATTGCATTTAAATTTTTTTAGAATATTGCTGGTGGAAAAATCAAACTCGTTTTAGATGAGTTACTAACTGTTAATTTTATTCTATTGTCTTGATAAAATAAATATTTGCCCTATATAAACAAAAATAGAAAATAGATTGTGATGTTCTAGCTAGCACAGTACAATATGTCCTGTCATTTCTCATAACTGGGTTGACCTACCCATGATATACTTTGATATAGTTTGATCAGTCAGTACAGTTTTAAGACTATAAGAGACTGAAGTATAATAGATCAGATGTTTGGTCCATCAGATTTAATAGTGATGAACAGTTGTCCATGATTTCATATCTTTTTCAGCACAGTCTACATGAATAGGATGTAGAGTTCTACCGTGAGTTATGATCCTTGCAACTGTTGAATAATGTCTGTTTTTCCCTATTATGAAATTTGAGAGCTGTGTTTCAGTAAATGAAAGGCTGAAGTCATATACATATTTATTTGGAATTAACCTTACTAAAATCAATGAGTCATCAATGAAAGCATGCTCAGCATGATGGCTACATTGAAATAAGTATGCCTAGCAACAAGATATATATAACAGTACCTTTACCTGTAAACCAAATTACACATGTATCATGTTTCCTAAGATTTGGTTTTATTTTGTTTTGTGCCCTAATTGGCACCTATTCCTTCTCAAAGTCAGCAGACATCTTATCAGTCATATATATAAGATTCTTAAGCTGTTGCATACATTGGTCAAAAACATTGGTAGCAAGGAGCTTTTTATATTTGTACTCTATAATTATGACCCCATCCTTTATTGAGTAGAAGACTGGGATGCTAGATACACATTGGTTCTTGGGATTCAGTTTACCATAGTGTTTCTCAAATGTTGGCAATTCGAAGATATGTGGACTTCAACTCCCAGAATTCCACAGTCTTAAAGTTGCCAACTTTGAAAAAAACTATTTAAGGGACATTACAGGTCATCTGTCATTTCTCTACTGAAGGGTGTGAGAAGAAATGGGAACTATGGCATTGAAAAGGAGTCTGGCTTAAAGCTTTAAAAAAAACTGACAAAAATGTCAAGACAAATCGAAATTGCTGAGGAAAACCAGCAATGCTAGTGCTAAGTGAGCGGGGGAGAGGGGAGGAATGTCCTTTCAAATCTTCCAAATTTTTAATTTTTCCATGTGTACTAAATTCAAATATCAATAGCCAGGAAAACACTCTGATAAGATACTTATTCTGTGGAAAAAAGCAAAATCCACATATAAACCACTGCTTCCCAAACCTCAGTAATTTATCCCATGTTGGGTGAAAGTGGGTTTTTTGGATGGTAATGACACACAAATCCATTACACAATCATAACTGGGCTACATTGTTTTACCTATATTGGATAAAAAGGACCTCCTGTTAAGCAGTTTTGCATAATGAAGGAAAAATGTTTTAAAAGCACTGATATAAACAAATAAAATAGATACAGTGGTCACGAATGCTCCTATTTGCCACCAAATCGGGTGGCAAACAAAAAATCCACTCAAATTTTGGATTGGGTCACGATTCAAAAATTGGGTGGAGAACAAAATCAGTGTGGAAAGATTCCCTTTCCGCACTGACTTCCCCTTCGCTGCCATGCACAGTCAGCCGTACTTCCAGACACAACCAAATCAAGTTGCGACTGGAGTCCAGGAAAGGATTGCAGTTGTGACCCAAGGCTCTACTGTAGATTAAATAATACCAGCTATCAGATCTGACCATTACACAAAGGATAGCCAAGGAAGAAGAGGTATTAGGATATTTGTTGTCCTGAGTTATTTATTTAAAAAAGGGATTAAAGTATCTAGGAAAAAAATCCAAAAAAAATCATGGTTCTAGATCAGTGATGTGCCCAAACCGGAACATGTGTGCATGCACATGCATGTGCACATGCCAGAGTGCCAGAAACCCGAAGACCAGCTGGCCGGTGCAGGCATGCCTGTTTTTTGGCCGGTTTTGATGCCATTTTCATACTGTTTTGGGGGCAAAAGTGGCCCAGAAAACAGCTTGAAAAATGGCCCAGAAGACGGCCTGTATTTTGGCTGTTTTTCAGCTGTTTTTCAGACTGTTTTGGGGGCGCTGCAGTGCCTGCAAAGACCAGCTAGCCAGCACGCCTGAAACCAGAAGAGCAGCTGGCAACGGCTGCCATAGGTTCGCCATCACGGTTCTAGATTCATGATGCTGCCCCACCTTCTTCATTATGACACCCTGGCTATTGTACCCCTCTCCCTTTAAAAAAGACGTTATTTGCAGCCCACAGTGACTAAAATACTCTTTCAAAGAAAAGATTCTTGAAAAGTCTTGCATCTGCAGGATTTCATGATTATCTTCTATCAGTAGGAGAAAATATCTTTTTTGCTTATTAAGAGAGTGTCAAACATACATGCCTTTAAAGGATAGCTCCAATTCAGTTTTAAAATGAAACATTTTCTTTGCTCTTACATAGATTCCTGTGAAATTACCACAGAGTGTTACTTCTCCAATAGAAACACTTGGGTCTTGACATCACTGATTGCTGAATGTGTCAGAAATTCCAAAACCATAGTTTTATCTCTGCTTTATATAGCAGGAATTAAATGATTTATTTAAGCTAATAAGTAGCCTCAGTCTCTCTTAAACTTAGGCAAAGATGGAGAAATGTCTTCTGTTTTATTTTTCCTACTCCTTTGTCCTATCATTTTGAAAACTTAACAAAATGTGAAAAACTTCATGCGTTTTGTGCATATCATTCTGCAGAGTCCTCTCTGAGCTTTGATGTTTGGTTAGAGACTTTCATTTTTCAACTAGGAAACCTCTTCAATGCACATATATCTGGGAAAAAAGTGCAATTGTTATGTAGGTATAACATGCACAATTTTGTAAGTATATGAAATATCAGCTTTAATTATTTTCTCTTCTTACCCAGTATTATTTATGCTGATTTTTTTTATGTCCATGCATATGTTTCATTTGTTTGTTTGGTTGTCTGGATAGCTGTACCATAGCATTCTGAAAATTATGAACTGGGTTTTACTTTGTGAATTTATAGATCAACTAAAGAAGTCCTTCATCCATAAGAAGGATGAATATAAATATTTGCTGGAAGGAAGGAAGGAAGGAAGGAAGGAAGGAAGGAAGGAAGGAAGGAAGGAAGGAAGGAAGGAAGGGAGGGAGGGAGGGAGGGAGGGAAGGAACATTTTCTTTATTTTTTTCCTTGTTAATTTTGCTCTTTTATTCCATTTCCCTGTGCATAATGATATTTAAATATCATATTTAAATAATGATAATTGTATAAATATGTATCTTTAGCTTATGTTATTTTATAAAATTTAAAAATTTCATAAATGCATTCTATAAAATATTGTGAATAATGATACCATGACATAAAAATAAAAGCAGATATTAATGATGCGTTGTAGTTTCTAAGATGTTCTAAATAAACACTTATGGTGGGCAAAGTAGCAATATCACAAATAATAATAATAATAATAATAATAATAATAATTATTATTATTATTATTATTGGACTTATATGCCTCCCTCTCTCCCTAGGGACTCAGGGTGGCTTACAGTAAAAAATAGAAATACAGAAATTGCCTTTAGTCTACTTTTATAGCCTAGTAACACAAGCCCTCCACACAGAAATGGCTGTTGCTGTTCAAAAATCTTACAAACTAAACTTTTGTAAGGCAGATCCATCCTTTTAAACAAAAGAGAATTGCCATTAGATATAATGCCAGAATTGCTGCTCTGTCACTTTCAGAAAACCTCGTTTCTTGCCTTTAATGCAATAAGTTTCTTGGATGCCCCTTCCAAGTGACTGTGTGGGTTATTTCTGGCATGTTTTAAGCCCTCATGCATTTTTAACGATTTACAAGGCAAGAAGAAATTCTTCTCCTTCACTTCCCTCTCCCTCCACCTTTAAAAGAAGAAAACAAAAATAAATTAAATGAGTTAATATACATGAAGTGGAACTGTTGGTTTGTGGTGATGGTTTTATAATTCCAGGTTGGAGGGTTTTCTTCCCCCTATTTAATTACACACAATAACCTCTGTGGTCTATAATGTAATAACTAAAGCAGGCACAAAACTTGGCATGAGTTGCTCGGTTTTAGAAAGAGGAGGGAGCAGGATTATATTTTATGTTGGAAATAAAAACTTATGGGCGAGAGAGAGAGAGAGAGAGAGAGAGGTAGATGCGTGGAAAATGCCTTTTGAATGGAACTGAGCCCTATGTAAATTTATTTTTTTTCAAATATTTGGTGGAATTATGGGGCTGTATTAAAAATAACAATCTATATTGAATAAAACTTGATAGTATTTTCTGATACTAAGGAGTGACATTGACTCTTGGTAACTCCAGATGTTTCTGCCTCCTTGTACAACACCCCAGCTGGTCTAAGAAGGTATTCTATGTCTATGGGATGTCAGAAGCCATTACTTGTTCAAAGTCTCATAATAGCTACTTTAATAACTTGATCAATCTGTTCCTGATGGACTGACCTGTAGTCCTCAGGAGTGTTCTGCTTTCTCAAGGGTAAAAGTGATTACTTGATGAAAGGTTGTTTGTCATGAATATTGACTTGCTACTTAGATAATAACAACCCTTAGATGTCAAACTTCAGATCAGCAACTGGCAATGCTTTAATGTTGAAATGACAGCAGGAGGTCATGTTGTCTTGAGGTCCTAAAACTTGGAAAAATGCCCAGTGTAAAACCCATGAGGAACTTTTTCAGTTTTATTTAAAGGCAGAGAGGCCACCGTACCATTCCAAAATTTGTCAGTAAACAATCCTAATGAACTTATTGCTTATGCCACTATCTATTCTTTCAGAATTAGCCATGGGATAACTATTCATATAGTGAAAGAGAGAAAAAAGAGGGGGGGGGAGGTAGAGGCAGAATAAGTGAAATTTTTGATTTTGCTTGAAAAAGTACTCTCATGTTTTATGATTATGCTTCTCTCTAATTTATGTCCCTTAACCTAAATTCTACAACTAATAAAATATAACTCACTATGTAACACACAACACAATAAGTAAAAATGTAAAAGTACAAGTGAGTTAAATAGAAGCTGACCAATTAACACACCAGCTGACCAATTAACACAGCATTTTCAAGTGGAAAATGAAATAAATACTGCTCTTAATTAAGAGGGCTAATGTTAATATTAAAAAACAAAAGCAAAACAATAATGTTTTTGTTGGGGACCCAATTACAAGGTCAAAGAACCAGGACCAGCCAGTGTTTACTCTCTCTGTGCATTTCAGATAGTGAGGTCATCTGGACATTGGCCACTAGTGCTCATCTCAGTGGATAAATGGCTTGTTTTCCAAGAGAGCAGGCATCCCGAACCTGAACTGAACTCAGAGATTTACTGGTAGCCAATTAAATGCTCATTTCTATTGCTAAGTGAGACATTTATTAAGTGATTTCCCTCCCCCCACCCATTTTACTACTTTACTTGCCACAGTTGTGGCAACAACTACAGTGTGGAATCACTGCAGTTGTTTAGTTAGTAACACCATTGTTAAGTAAATCTGGCTTCCCTTGCTTGTCAGAAGTTCTCAAAAGGTGAGGACAGGACATATCTGTCATAAATATGAACCAATTGTCAAGCAAAGGTTGTAAGCATGATCAAAAGTCATTGTAACTTTGAATAGTCACTAAATGAATTGTTGTAAGTTGAGAACTACCTGTAATGCCATTTCAAGACTCCCAGAATTTCTCCTGTGCTCAAGCTTAGAGAAGGGTAAAACTTCTGTTTAGTTTGGAAAATAATGCAATACGTAAAATATTTAATAGTTTTAAGGAGAAGATTTTAAAAATCAGATTGCAGAGAAAGCAGAACCAATGGATTGTATATATTGGTGCTCTGGATTTTAATGTTTAGGTTTAATGACATTTGGGATGTCAAATATGGACTATGGGTTCTCCTTATTGTGTCAGGTTCCTCATTTTTAATAAATGTATGATTTATTACAACATAATCTTGCTTGGAAATATGGAATCTGCAGAATTTGACTTATTTTATTTGTTTCAGCTTTTGTTTTGTTTTTTAAATAAATCCATGTTTGTGCAGTTGAGATCTGAACAAAATGCTACTCTGTGAGAGTGATTGTCTTGAGCATGCTTATCTGTGGGTATCTGCCCAAGAGAAAAAAATTGTGACAAGAAGCCTACTGTAATCTTAATGGAGATGAATGTCCAGGGTGATCACTTGATTTTTTTTTAATCCAATCTCCTTCAAGTGGTTGATCACCCACCTCCAACCTGACATACCTGGAAAATAAAAATAGTTCTGGAGGTCCACAGCATGGTAAACCTTCACAATTTTTAATGAAACAAAAACATTGATACCATATCAAAAAGTTCTAACTAGAATTAAGGAGAAATTTCCTGATTGAGAACTATTAATCAAGGAATGGCTTGCCTCAAGAAGTTGTGGGTGCTCCATCATTGGAAATTTTAAGAAGAGATTGGACAGTTACCGTATTTGTCTGGAATGTTATAGGCTCTTCTGCTCAAGCAGAGGTTGAAGTAGAAGACTTCCAAAGTCCCTTCCAATTCTGTTATTCTGTATTTTATTCTGGTAATCCACCATTGCTCACATGTTTTCTTCCATTATAAAAGAAATCTGTGCTTTTTCATCCTCATGATGCTTCAGAATTTCCTTAAGGTTTGGGGTGTGTGTGTTCTTTTTACCTTATTTTATTGCCATAAATGGCAACATGCTGTTTTTCCTCTCCTCCTGACATGGATATCTCTATCATTTGCAGCTTCCCTAGCTGGTCCTGCTTCTTATCAGAAGAAAAATCCATTGAAGGACAGTCTTTGTAGTGTTTCCCCACAGGACATAACTGAAGTATCAGAAGCCAAGGAGGCCGCAGTCTGTTCAAGGGAGATCACACAGCAAAAAGCAGCAAATTCCATTTAAAGAGTCAAAAAGAGTGAGCCTTGTAGCTCACAACATAGTGATGTAAGAATGTGAATGCCTGGTATCTGCTTTTGTTTTCTAACATTTGACTTGATACTATTGGGACTCATCTACCTGGAAATCTCAATTCTAATTTTCCCCCAAACAGTTAAATATATATTTCTTAAAGGAATAGGAATTGGAAAGAAGTTTATTTGGAAACCATATATTTCATGAAATAGGTTAAAAAAAAGATATCAGCTTTCCTCTGTTCTCTTGTGTCCCTTTGTTTATACCACCTACACTATTAACTCGCCAAAGGCAGATCCACTGTTTCCCTTCAGGAAATAGAATTTTTGGACATTTTTATTTTTCAGCAGACAGGTGGGACAGTAGGCTTGCAGTCTTCAGCCCACACATATTACCATTGGGGAGAAGAGATTTTTCATTTTTCATTGAAATGCCAGTTAAGCTGGAACAATGCTACATTTTAATAAATATGCAACAGGATATGCCAATATGCTCTCATGATACAAAATGCACACCCACACATACTCATATTTATTTAATTTCTGAACCACCCCTAGGTAACTTTGTAATACTTTACTAACACTTTTTGGAATTTCTGTCTATTGGGGATAAAACATATAGCAATCTCTGTAAGTCCATTCTGGTTTGATTTAGCTTTTCTGAATAGTTATGTTAGCTTTTATATATTATAATTCTCCTAATCAATGAGTGGACAAATGTATTAATATTGGCTAATTTTGTCATTGTCATCCTCCTCCTCTTAGTATTCATAATTATTTTATTTATTTTTATTTATAACATTTATATCCTATATTTTAATTATTGACAAGACAGAATGGTTTCAGGGAACACAGTAGCCAGCTGTAGACTATTCAGATCAAAAGAAAAATTGACATTCTAAACTCATCATAAGCATCCTAAATCAAATTAGGAGTGCCAATATTGTATGATTATTTAAAGAAAAATAAGTCAGCATGTAAATAATTGTAAAGTTTTAAAAGCTAGAGCTGGGGGTGCTTTTATTAGAACCAGTAATAATAACATGAAAGAGAGATTCTTGTAGTCTTCAGCCAGAAAAATGTTGGAAAAAACAAGGGAAGAACATTCAAAAATTAAATCAGGGGTTTAAACAGTCCAAGTCTGTTGCTTGCTGGTAATAGGCAAGTCTGAAATTGGCAATGGACAAGGACAGAATCTCACATTTGTTTTCATGCTTCATAGTTATTCAGGTGCTACACAAAAGCACATACCATTTGGGTTTATTTCTTTATGCCCTTCTTAGGCAATGTAAGTCAGGGGTGGAAGGCAGAAGATTAAAAAGCAGAATGAACTGAATCAAATCTTGCTCATCTTGCAAATCTTTAATAATTCTTTTAATAATTCTCTCAATAGAAATTCAAACACTTCCCCTTGTGAGTCCATTGGAGGCAGACAGGTTGAACTGGTCCTGCAGAAAGGGCAACTTCCAACAACTCCAAGGTAACAAAGTGTGATTGTAACATTCCCCAATTCCAGATCTAACAGTGTCTCCCACTGTGAGCTGCCCCAGCATCTTAATATTTATTTAATAGGAGCTGCTATGATCAGATTGCCTTTTTAAGTTGACACGTTGCCTTTGGTGTTGCAAGGATTGGATGCCTGTGATTCCATATTGTTTATTTAACGGTGAGAGAAATGCCTTTCAGTTATAGGGAATTATTTTCTGCTCTCTGCAAAAGTGGCTGACTTGGCTGCACACATGGAAGTTTTAATCATTATATTTAAGCAGCCCTGGGAGAGTTCCCACTCCCACCCCAACATGGAAACAAGGTCTACATTACTTATTACGTGGGTCAGATTTCAAGAAAGCCAGGGAAACATCTTGAAAACAGCAAAAATGTAATTTGCAAAAGAAAACAATCTAAGCATTACTGCCAAAGAGTTTTTCAACAGGAAGGAAGAAAGAATTTCATTTTCCCCACACTCAAAATAAATGTACTGTGTATTTAATTTGTAGTTTAAGATTTTCAGGAAACATTCACTGGTCAGGGAATTTAATGCATTTAAGTCATGATGTATAGAAATTTCTCATCTTTACAATAATTTTTTGATGGCTCATATTATTTACATGACCTTCCTATATATCTACTGTAAAGGATTGTGCTGGTCCAAATTCTGGGATGTACCTCACTTACAGCAGGACAGCAGAAATCAAAGTTGTTGCAAATGAAAGACAAATAATATGATTTCATATGTCAAAGTTCCATTTGTTGTTTAGATCTTTTAATTTTAATGTATTAATTTTTAAATAGTTACCCTAGGAATATCTTAGTTTTTCCAGATTCCTTTTTTATCACCTTTGTATTATAAGTTTTGTTTTGTTTTATTCTTTTTCTTTAATGTAGTTATATTAAAACATGTAATAAAATAAAATAAAGAAATAATAACGTGACTTAGGATGAAATTGAAGTGAGGGGATATTTTAGAGATTTGTGTGGGAATGAACTGGAATAAATGCTATAAGTGCTGAAATCCAAGGGGGCTAAAGGAA
Organism: Naja naja; assembly: GCA_009733165.1. Lineage (NCBI taxonomy): Eukaryota > Metazoa > Chordata > Lepidosauria > Squamata > Elapidae > Naja > Naja naja. The sequence continues at coordinate 89,274,279 of CM019149.1, read as the reverse complement.
ACCATAAATGCAACGAGAGTGGTGAAAATGAGACTATAGGTGTAGATGGTGTCATTGTAGAAATATAGTTGTGGTTTGCTTTTGGAGAGGCTGTGCATCTTGGTGTAACATGAGTGTGAAGACTGCATCTGTGTTTGACAATTGGAAGAATGTTATGATTGCTCTTTTATATGATTGTGCACAACATTTGGCCAGTCGGTATTCTTAAACTATTTTACACTGCTAATCTCAATGGTAAAAATCAAAAGCTGATTTGATATTAAACAGTAAAGAAGTCTAAAGGAATAATAGGTTGGGAAAAGAAATTGATAGAAATCTAGACTCAAGAAAAATTGAAGAGTGATCTTTTGATTTTCAAAAATGTGGCTGTAAATCCACTAATTAATGCCACCTCTTATGTATCCTTAAATGTAATAAACATTCACAGCACAAAGCTTTACTTTGTTGAGTATGCCCAGGGAGAAGAAGCAAAGAAAGAGCTGTGAGATGTTGGATGTAGTAGTGATCGGCTGAGTGTACCACAAACATATTGCTATTATTAATGCAGGCTTTTCAGGCACAACCCTTGCAACAGCTGTCCTCCATCTCCAGCACATATTTGTCTTTCTCTTACACTGTTTTGTCATCATTGGCAGATGGCAGAAGGAATCTTAGGTGGAGCTGTTCTTTTAGCAAATTAAACAATGACCCAAGGTTTGCTCATTTCTTCCCTCATGATTTCAGATTTCCATTTATTCAGCCTGGTTTAAGCAAAACCTCTTTGCTGTGAAGCACAAAGAGAGGGAGCATAGAAGCCACTGGATCTGCAGGTGGACCAGTTCTCAGAAGCAGACAAAATGATTGTCAAAGTATATTCATGAATTGGAATAGCGCATGGTAACAAGGTCAGCCAATGAATAGGCATAGCAACTAAATCAGCCAATGAGGATAATTTGGAAACTGAAACTAGATGTAGCCTAGGCTGGAAACTGAAACTAGAAGTAGTTTAGGAGTATATTAAGTTCTGCAGCTATGTGGAGCTCTGAGTCTGTCTATTGAAATGAAATTGCTTCTCTCCTCTTGCTTGCCTGCTGAACTAAAGTAAAAGAGCAACTAACTTGCTTGCTTGCTGAAGACTGGAGCTCTTCTCTGAACTTGCAACATGTTTCTGTCTGAGTTTGCTCCATGTTGGAGAAATCTACAACTGGTTTGTAAAATCTACTTATTATGTTTATAAAGACGTTAAATGAAGCATCAGCCATCTGTGTTTATTTTTCTGGCGCTGAATTAATGCTGCAAAACTCTGGACAATGATGTGGTTTGAGTCAATCTTTATTCAAGCTGGTTGCCTGATTACTCCATCCATCATTCAGTTTAGCCAGTGCACAGTGATGAATTTTGCACATTATAAGCCCATTCATGAGGGTTTGCAATTAAAGCATGCTTAAGAATGTAAAGAAGTTTGGAAGTGACCAAAGTTTGTTTTCAGGTGCAATTCAAAGTACTGATTTTCAACAGAGTTCTTGTATTAAACTTAAAGTTTAGACTTAGATGCTGTTAGAAATCTCCTTCTCTTTTTAGTGGCCATAACAATGAGAAGAATTGAGTTGGATATTGTGATATCTGTCATTTCACATATGAATTTGTACAGCATCCTGATTTCTAAATATGATTTCTAAATATGTTTCCACGCATCTTTGGCTACAGACAGAAATTAATACACTCCTTCCAAATCTTCTTGAATTCAGGCCCCATCAACTCCATTTGTGAAGGACAGCTGCAGGGGAGACTGAGAATTTTGTCCATCGGTGGTACTTGTTGTACTGACCTACAAACTTGATCAGATGCAATATGATAAATGTTTAAATTTGCTGTTCCTTTCCTTTTTATTGTTTCAGATGTCATTGTTTGTGGTTGTATTAATTCTGTTGCTTCAAAGATTGGAAATACAATAATAAGGTAAGTAAAAAAGTAAATGTGAAAACAGTTGCAACCAGGGGTGGGATTCTACCAGTTTGCACCTATTTGCCAGAACCAGTTGTTAGCATTCTAAGCGGTTCAGAGAACTGGTTGTTAGAAGAAATTACTGGCCTAATCCTGTAAGGAAGGCAGGAAGGAAACATTCTGGTGTTGCTTACAGAAACTGCCTCTCCGTTAACCCTTATCGCATTCTTGGCAGGACTAGACTTCCTGTCTCAGGAACGTCTCTGGAGTTTTTTTCCCTTCCTTTGCTGGTACTTTGCTTGTGTGGAGTGACCATTCAAAGTTACAATGGCACTGAAAAGAGTGACTTATGACCATTTTTCACACTTACAACTGTTGCAGCATCTCCACAGTCATGAGAGGCCAGGTGAGGAGATACGTGCCTCGATGTGAGTGATATTGAGTTGGCCATGCCCAGCCAATAACATGACCACCAAGTCACACCCACCAACTAAGCCATGCCCATAGAACCAGTTGTTAAAAATTTGAATCCCACCCCTGGTTGCAATCCTGATTCAAAGGTGTATTACTTCCTAGGCTAAGCCACTCTGTGCACTAGCGTTTGCAGTGAATGGTTGAAACTATGAGAGACTTTGTTGGGACCAAGCAGTTAGCCCAAAAGCAATCCCTCTAGAAAAGTTAGGGTCTTTGTTATCAACTAGCTTCATTAGGCTCAGGAAGCCAAAACAATATGGAGCAGAGGCATCTTAAAAGCCTGCTATAGCTCATCCTATCAACCCATTGCTGAAAAAGTACCAGCTTTTGCCCAGTGTCAGAATTAGTTCTTTCTAACTTTGATTTCTCCCTTGTTACAATACCATTTATAGTACACTTGAAGTAGAAAGTCTCAAATGCCCTATTGTGGAGAATGCATTAGTGACCATGTTAATATTATGATGATCTCTCAGCAATCCTAGATGGAAGAAATAGAGTACCAGTTTAAATCTTAGATGGAAGAAATAGAGTACCAGTTTAAATCACAAAGCAGAAGTCAGGGAATCCATCATTATTAATCTTGCTGTCAGATTTAATAGTGGGGACATTACCTCACGGCACTCACAGAAAGAGCTGCCAAAAATGATGATGTCATCATCAGCAGGCACCTCTGACCAGGATTGCAGCCATTAAGCTTAGCACAATGTGTAAACTGGGCTGTTATGACTCATTCAAGACATGAAAGGGTTTACACACACACACACACACACACACACACACACACACAACCTTCTCATCCCTATGCACGGTATGTATCTTCTTCAATCTCAGGTCCTCTATTAGAGGGCCTGGGAATTTGAGGCTTCTATACCATATGTTAGTTGTTTCTAGCACTGCATTCTTCTGGACACAAAACTCTGGTGTAAGTCTTAAGATCTGTTGGAGCCACTTTCCTAGCTTAGGAGTTTCTTCCACCACTGGGACCACTTTGGACTTTACTTTCCACATCTTCTCTAGTTTCTCTTTCAGGCAGTGATACTTCTCCAGTACTTCTGGTCCTTGCCTACTACCATGATGGCCAGTACTTGTCTATCTATCTGTTTGGATCTGGTTCTTTTCTTTGTTGTTCTCCGTGACTGTTTGTGGAGCCACCCATCTGACTTGTGAGAGTCTACCCATCCACTACTGTATGTTAATGCACACAATGCTAGCTACTTGGTTGTGCTGCTTAGTATGTACTGTTTCTGCAAACATCTCACACTCTGCCACTATATGTTGGACTGTCTCTGAGCCTGCTCTGTACACTCTGCACCTCAGATGCTGCCTAGTGTGGTAGACCTCTTCTATGGATCTGGTTCTTAGTGCCTCTTCTTGTGCTGTCTTAGTGTTGTCTTTTAGTCCAGCACTTTCCAGCCACTTGGAGAATTTCCAATGTCTCACACCTCAGCTATCTCTAAATGGTACATCCCATGCAGGATCTTGTCTTTCTTTGTCACTTTTGTTTTTGGCTTAATCTTCCTTCCATATCTATTGCTGCCCCAAGCATTTTCTCATCAGCTCATCTTTGGGTGCCATGTTAAGTGATGTATTCCCGGATGCACTCCTGGACAATACTGCTACCCCTCAGAATGGTCAAACAAATGGCAACTTCAAATCTCAACAAACAAATGCTCTGTCTTACATATCGGCAAAAAAAATCAGAAAATAAAATACAAGCTGAATAGTCAAGACCTTGTTGATGACCCCAACCATGTCAAGGACCTTGGAGTACTCATCTCTAATGATCTAAGTGCTAGAGCCCACTGTAACTACATAGCCAAAAAGGCATTAAGAGTTGTTAACCTAATCCTGCATAGCTTTTTCTCCGGTAATATCACACTACTAACTAGAGCATACAAAAAATTTGCTAGACCAATACTTGAATACAGCTCATCAGTCTGGAATCCGCATTACATAATGGATATTAATACAGTCAAGAAAGTCCAGAAATATTTCACAAGAAGAGTTCTCCACTCCTCTGCTTGTAGCAGAATACCTTATGCCACCAGACTTGAAATTTTAGATATAGACAACCTAGAACAACGCCGCCTTCGGTCTGATCTAAGTATAGTACATAAAATTATCTACTGCAATGTCCTACCTGTCAATGAATACTTCAGCTTCAACCACAACAATACAAGAGCACACAATAGATACAAACTCAAGGTAAACCGCACCAAACTTGATTGCAAGAAATCCGACTTTAGCAACAGAGTGGTCAATGTCTGGAATACTGTACCTGACTCTGTGGTTTCTTCCCCAAACCCCAAAAACTTTAACCTTAGACTGTCTACTATTGACCTCACCCCTTTCCTAAGAGGTCTGTAGGGGGTGTGCATAAGTGCACCAATGTGCCTACCGTCCCTGTCCTATTGTTTCTTTTTTATTCGTATCCATTTCATATATTCATAACCATGCTTATACTTATACCTGTTATCTAATACCTGCTTGACAAATAAATAAATAAATAAATAAATAAATAAATAAATAAATAAATAAATGCTTCAAGTTTCATACAGGACGGTGGCTTTGACCTGCACCAGAACCTTCCTAACCTCTTTTAAGCTGGTGTACAGTCTCTGGGTGTTGGACTTGGGTAGAAACCTCTGTATCTTGTGAGGAAGTTCTGGTCTTCACATTGCCAGCCTCCATGTACTGTTTTTGTCAGCTCAGTATACTGGTAAGGTATCTGATGATATACATGTGGCTGTTATGTATCTTGTTCTTCCCACTGCACTGGATTTTTGGGACCTGTCTTATCCTTTGGCGGTACTTGGATGTTGCTTCTTCCTTGCTTCCTCATTATAGTTCCTATGGGATTATGGGATACCTGTAGCTGGTCTGTATACTATTTGGCCTGGTGGTACTTCCATCCCATCAGCTATCTTCCCTCTTTTTATTACCACCAGGAATAGAAGGAGAAGTCATGTGCCATTCATCACTTGTTTATTGCACTTGTGGAGGAATGTAACAATATTACTGACTTCCAATTCAGGACAATGGAAAATAAAGGAGATAAAATTTTTCCTTGCTTAATTGGCATGAACAAATAACAAAGGATCCTGCATTTGTTCTGTTTGGGGCATTTAGCAAATTAAAAGGATAGGTCAGATAAAGATGAAATATTGTGAAATACTGTGACCAATAATCAAAAGATGCTACTGAATAACTCTGAGGACTTAATGTTAATCTCTTTTGGAAGAGACATTTCCTTATTTAATGCATATTCTACAACAGCCTATATGGTGAAATTGTCCATTTTTTATTTATTAAATGTATATGCTTCCCAAATTGTGGTTCAAGTCTTAGTGGGTAGCTTAGTGTAACTCACTTTTTTTCCAAAATGATTTTATTGCTTTTCTTCTTCAGAGCTACAAAACAGAAAGCATCATTTCTAATATTTATTATCTAAGAGATACAGAAAGTGAGTTCTCAGTTCTTATCTTATTTTCAGGCAACAATTTCCTAATGCTCATTCTACAGGTGAAAAACTTACATTTCGCTGACAAGGGACTATAAGGTGGATTTGCTCAATCCTGACACCACTGACAAGCAAATCTGCCATATCACACACACACACAAATTGCAGTTATTCAAGTGCAGGCAGTTTATAGAATAATGATGGGTATCCATGGTGAATAAGGCAAGTGACATCACACATGTCATGACTTTGCCATACAAATGGAATGAATTATATATTTGGGTCAGTTACATTTTGCATGACAATGCTGTCGTAGCTTGTACTAAATGCCTACAAACTTGTAACTGAGAACCTAAATGTACTTGAATGGCACATGTGGCCCCATTCTTAAAGACACCATGCAACTCCAAAACAATGCTAACTGCTGCAGGTTTAGGTCAATGTTACAAAAATGAATTTATTTTAATAAATCTTCCATGCTAATGAAATGGAAATTAAAGAAAACAAGGTACCCCTTGTTATTGTTTCTGTATTGCAAAACAAAACAAGATAATAGCAATAGCAGTTTACAGAATAAGCATATTGCCCCCAACAATCTGGGTCCTAGTTTTACCAACTTTGGAAGGATGGAGGGCTGAGTTAACCTTGAGCCGGTCAGGATCAAACTGCTAGCAGTGAACAGTGAGTTACCCTGCAATATTGCACTCTCTACTGCACCAGCATGTTTTTATTCTACCGTGTTTCCCCGAAAATAAGACCTACCCCGAAAATAAGACCTACCCCAAAAATAAGACCTACCCCAAAAATAAGACCTACCGAAAATAATAAGACCTAGTGTGTTTTTTAGGAGCAAAAAAAAAAAATATGACAGTGTGTCTTATGTTAGGGAAACCATACGGTATATGCGATTTGTTCGTGGTTTTAGTACATGAATAAATGTACATTGACCTACATGAAATGGTAAATTAGTTTCATTATATATATATATATATATATATATATATATATATATATATATATATATATATTTGTTCGTGAATTTTCATGGATATAATATATGTAGGTCTTGTGTATTCGGTCTTGTCCGTGTAAGATTGAGAATACCTTGGCAACGTTTGACGAAATCTCATCCGTCATCTTCAGGCTGGTGTCTTCAGCTTGTTCTCCTGGGAGAAGTGTGTGATCGTGGCTGTTTTCCCTTTTTAAACTCTAGAGTTGGATGTGTTGTTACTTTTGATTGGTTTGTGGAGTTGATGTATGCAGATTGGATGGCTTTTTCCTGAGACCCTGTGTGGCTGAGGTGCTGGCTGTGTGTCTCTCAGCCTTTTGTGTTGTAACGACCTGGGTAATGGGCTGTGTGATGACCTTCTGAGTTCTATTGTTGTGATGTCCTGGGTGTGGTGCTGTAATCTCCTGGGTCGTTGTCTGTGCTGCAACCTCCTGATGTTTTGTGTTGTGATCTCCTGAGTTCTGTGATGTAGTATCCTGGGTGGAAGGCTGTGATGTGGCATTCTGGGCCTTGGTTTGGCTCAGTTTGAGGTCTGGCTATGTGTTTTTATAGCTGTGTCAGTTTGCTTAGTTTGGGGTTGGGAGGGGGGGGTGTAGCAGCTGGTGTTGCAGCCATGGTCTGGTTTCTGGATGGTGGTTGCCTTTCATCTGTGGCGTGGGCGGGTTTGAGTCTGGTGAAGGAGATTGGTGGTGGCATCATGTGTTATTTTGGGTCGGTGTTGGTTTTTTGTGGCTGGGACTCGTTTGTTGATTAGGGCTAGTTTCCAGATGTCTGGTAGGCGGGAAGTATCATCCCGTTTATTCATGTTATGGGGGTGTTTCTCTATTTCGATGGCTTCCTAATTATTCTCTTTGTTGAAGTGTTCAGTATTGGAGATAAGTTTGGATCCCTCAAAATCAATTTCATGTCCTGTGGCTTTAGGTGCTGGAAAAGGGAGGAATTTTTCTTCTTTTCTGACTGCGTTCTTGTGTTCTCTTGCGATGCCTGCATTTATTCTCCTGTTGGTTTGTCCAATGTATGTGGCTGGGCAAATTTTGCATGGTATTTTATAAACTCCTTGGTTTTCTAGCTGGATCTTGTCTTTGGGGTTTCTTAAGATGTTGGCTATTTTTTGATCAGTGCCAAAGGCTGTCCTGATATTGTGTTTGTGGAGAATTTTGCTGATTTTATCTGTGGTGCCTTTGATGTAAGGAAGAGAGGCGTGCCATTGTCCTGTTCTGTGTCTGGTTTTTGGGGAGTCTCCCTTCGGATTAGTTGGTGATTGTGCTTCTTTGGAATCCATTGGACATTAATACGTTAGTGAGGTGTGTAATTCTGTTCTCAAGTGGTCTTTGTCAGCTAGGCATTTGGTTCTGGAGATGAGGTCTTGGCTATGGAGTTGATCTGTGCAGGGTGGTGGTGATGGGATTGTGCATTTAAGTAGCGGTTAGTGTGTGTCTTTTCTGGTAGATGGTGTGTCCTAGGGAGCGTTGGGTTTTTTGTAAATTAGGGCGTCCAGGAACGGAAGTTGATTGTTAGTTTCTGTTTCCATGGTAAATTGTATTTTGGGGTGTAGGCTGTTGAAGATGTGTGAGGAATTGTCCAGTTTTTCTTTTCCCGTTGGCCAAAATACGAAAGTGTCATCTACATATCTAAGCCAGAGTTTGGGTTTGTATTCAGTTTGTCTAGAGCATTGGTTTCAAAATGTTCCATGTATGAGTTAGCTATGGTGGTGAGAGGGTGAGCAAACTGACTGCGCTATAAACACATAGCCAGACCTCAAACTTCGGAGCCAAACCAAGGCCCGAATGCCACATCACAGCCTTCCACAGGATACTACATCACAGAACTCAGGAGATCACAACACAAAACATCAGGTTGCAGCACAGACAAGCGACCCAGGAGATTACAGCACCACACCCAGGACATCACAACAATAGAACTCAGAAGGTCATCACACAGCCCATTACCCAGGTCGTTACAACACAAAAGGCTGAGACACACACAGCCAGCACCTCAGCGGTCTCAGGAAAAAGCCATCCAATCTGCATACATCAACTCCACAAACCAATCAAAAGTAACAACACATCCAACTCTAGAGTTTAAAGG
>CM019149.1:88523333-88549265 GCA_009733165.1 Naja naja | reverse complement strand
TCTATACACCCTGACAAATATGCTAATAATGTATAGAGATTGAATTCAAATACAAATGATAAAATATGCAGTACATAAGTCTTACTGATATTTTAACATTTCTGTTATTGTATATTGATCTATTTTATTGATTTTATCCTACCCTTAGATCCATTTATAGAGGTACAGCAAGTTGCAAATATATTAATGAAAAAATTGTCTATCTCACTAATGTGGTTGGAATAGGGTAGACTGCACTGTAAATTCAAGAAGCACTGAGAAAGATTCTTGACTATCTACTTGACAGTCTTGACCTAAACTTTACACTTTTTGGACCCAAGTGTACTGGTTAAAGCATGAAACTACTTAAGCCAACAGCCTCCTCCACATATTCAAGAAGTGCAATTAATTCTTGTTCCAATGGCTTTTCTTCCTGAAGGAAACTGCTTTAAGAGTGTCATGGTGGGATGAACAATAAGCCATAATTTAGTGCTATGATAGAGCCTAGGATAACATGGTCCAGCCAGCATGAAAAAAAGATATTAAACACTATTGTATTTATTTCCAACTACCCCACATTGCTCTTATGCACCAACCATTGCATGAATCAGTTTTAACATTGCCTTTCCTGGCAATGTTATCAAGACAATAAGTGACTGATTCAATCTGGTTTCTTCAAATAAACCGTAATTAAAAATAAACACATTTACCCCAGTAGACCTGTTAATGATAAATTACTTTCACTGAAATTGAAAGCAAAGCCTCAATTTTCTTTTTGTTATTGCTTTGAAGGAACACGCAAGATGAACTGAGCACTTTTCTAATATCTGAATAATACTGATAATATCTGATAATATCTGTACTATTATCTAATACTGTAATATCTGATAATATCTGAAAGCAAATTTTATTATATGTCCAAGAAAGTAGAATATAATCCCTGCTTTTTTTCACTTCCTCATGTCTACTGAGGAAGTGATTCTTCATTCATATCAAGAATAAAAAGGAGGGTTGAGTCCAGTATGGCTGAGTTCATCTTAAAGAAAGAGAGCAGTGATGAATATTGTGTTTTAAGCATGGCACAAGTGAATTTCCTGTCTAGAAAATATCACCTCAGAACAGATTGTGTTTCTCGGTAACTTCCTAGTGAAAAGTCTTTGGAATATGTCTTTTTAAAGCATGAACAGGAGGTTGCAATTCTAACACTGCACACAAAATGACTTCTTTAGTTCCTAGGGTCAATTACGACATAACTGGATGCTCTGAATCTAGTCAGAAAGGGTTTTACTTCAGCGGGAATATAACAATTACCTACAAGTTCTCAATCTCAACAGCCCTAAAACTATGTGGACTTCAACCCCCAACTAGCATGTTCCCCAGTTGAGAAACAATCATCTCTCCACAGGCCACATACATATATACTCACCCGTAATGCATATTAAAGGCCAAATACTTGTACTGGAAGAGGGGATTGTTGTTTAGGCTACTTCTTTGGATCTGCTGGAAGAAGGAACTGACATCCCATCGGTATAAGACATCCAAAAGCATGATGCTTGGCACCCGTAAGGCTACATTCAACATTGCTTCCAATTTCTCCTTTGCAGCCATGCTGTTTCTTTGTTGTGATGTGGGGCAGACTGTAAAGAACCAAAAGCAGCATGTAAGTTTAACAGTTGCCATAGATGTAATACTGATGAACTCTGCATGTATTTATTTTAAGATTTATAAGGCTACCCAATTTGCTGTGTGACTCTGGGCAATGTACCAACAATAACTGTCTAGCAACAATTATATAAATACAAAATGTAAATTAGTAACCAAGCACACAACAAAACAACCTGGGGCAGAAGGTCCTCCCACTCAATCAGCTCTAATACCAGAGGGAAGGGCCAAGTTTTAAGGGCTTTCCTAAAGGCGAGGAGAATTGTGGACAACTATATATTGGTGAGAGATCATTCCAGAAAGAAAGAGCAACCACAGAAAAGGTTCCTAAATACCATAAGATGCCAAAACCCTTAGGGGAGCATGTGGGGCTACCAGATGTTCTTAGGAGGAGATCTATCAAGTAACCCAGTCCTATGCCGTGTGTTACCAGTATCTTGAATCATACCCTAGGAGCCAACCAAGTTCACAGGGTTGAAGTATTTTGTGGTATAACAAGCTGAACCTATAACTACTCACAATGCTGCAATAGTCCAATTGGGAGGTGACCAAGATGTGAGTGACCATGAACAGAGCCTTCAACTTCAAGCGACACAATGTCGGTGGCACCCGGAGAGGCCTATTCTGTGGCGGCTCCCACTTTGTGGAATCTTCTTCCGCTTGAGCTCCGTTTGTCTCCCGATCTTCGCTCCTTCGCCATGATTTGAAAACTTGGCTCTTCCTACAATCTGGGTTGTGCTGACTCTCCTGGGTTGGGGTTATCTAATTGGGGTTTTAAACGTTAATTGGCTTAAATGTTTAATATCTTTTAATTAATTTAATTTATTTACTGTTGTATTTTAATTGTAAGCCAGTCTTGGAGAGGAGCGGCATATAAGTCGAATTAATAAAATAAAATAAATAAATAAACTTCTGAAATGAGTGTGACTAGTACACAAGACCCAGTTGTGCAAAGGATCCCATAGTCATAGCTGCCTCCTGCTCTTTGAGTAGGAGTTGTTCACCAAGTCTGAATGGGGTAGCGCCATCCCATCCAGAACCAAAGATGGAAACTCTGCAACTTCTAAATCCAGGAGACCCAACACCCATATCCACTTAGTCTTAACAGAGTTGAACAATAACCTATTCTTCCCCATCCAGATGCTCCTAGCTTCCAGACACTGGGAAAGGACACAGCATTTCATCTGGACAGCTGGGAACAAAGACATACAGCGGGGTATCATCAGCACATAATCCTGAACCAATTTATGACTTCCCCCAGTGGCTTTACATGGATATTAAAAAAGGGGCATAAGGTAAGAGTCCTGAGGCAATGAGCCTAAGTCTCAACAGCTCCCATTTCACCAACCAAATAGAACTATTGCAGAACAGTGGCCCTCACCACAACCTCTTAACTGGTCCAGAAGTATACCATGGTCAATGGTTCCAAACGCTGCTAAGAGATCAAGAAGAGCCAAAATGGATGCACCATCCCCCACCTTGAGCTTGCCATAGGTCAGTGACAAGCACAACCAAATACCTCTCCACACCACACTCAGGTTTGAATTCATTCAAAACTCTGAGTAAATCCAATGAACACTCACACATAGCCCTAGAATTTGTCATGCTAAACTACTCCTCAAAAGGAAGCAGAAATGCTGAGCTTCTATTTTAATGAAGCACAGCTTGAATGAACAGTAGGTAAATAAAGTGAGTCACAGCATGATGGAAGACAAATACTACTATAGTAAACCTGAAAGTATGGATGGAGAGTTATCCAAGAAAAGATATCTTTTCAGTCCTGAAAACAGAATAAAAGCATCGCTAAAATAACAGAATGGAAACATTCAACTGCCTCTCATCACTACTGAGTTTCCCTCAAGATATGAAAAGAATTAAATGACTACCTTTTAGATTAAAAAAGCAAGCCTTACAGATCAGTCTTTACCATATGATACAGCTTAAACTGACTTGCAAACTTTGAATGTTGTGGGGATTCTCATCAAGCCTTGTCTTTATTCTAACAATCATTAAGAAATGCATTTTCCTTTAGTTAGGGCACAAGTTTCTGTTCCGATAATTTGCTAATGATGTTCTGCACCCTATAGTTGTTTCTCTCATGATTTAAAGGAATCTTTTTAGAAAGAATCATAAATTAATTTCTCTAAACTTTAACTGCCACATTCAGATTGATTTCTGGAGGAGGGGCACTGGAATAGAGAAAATGTAGGAGCTCCACAACATCAGGCTCCTCAATTAGGCAAATTTAATGGGAACCAAAGAGTGGGAGTTGAACCAAATGCTAGCATGTTTAACTACATATTGCAGTTTTTGAACCCAAGAATGTAATGTAATTCAGAGGTAAGATGACTTTCAAATAGCTCCATAATAAAAAGTAATAGTTCACATGAAAGAAGTGGTGGTATTCTACCGGTTCGGTTGAACCGGTTTTTCTGACGATCAGCTGGGCAACGATCAGCTGTGCCACACAATTCAGATTAGCTAGAAAGCAGGAAATCGTCAGATTTCTTGCTTTCTAGTTAAATCGTCTTGGCACAGCTGATCCCCCCTCGCTTCGCAATGCTTCCTTTTTCAGCACCCAGGAGGATTCCCTGAGGCCGCTAGGCCAAAAATGGGGCATGGGGGGTGCAAAGAAAAAGAGAAAGAGGGAGGGAAGGAGGGATGGGAGAAAGGGAGGGGGAGAAGGGGTATTGGTCCTACCTGACATGCCTCTTCTCAGGGAGAATCCAGGATGGGTAGTCTCTAGTGTCATAGCTCTGCAGACCGAGTTGAAAAACTGAGGACCCCCGGTAACAGTCCCCAGTTCTGAACGGCGTTGAAGTGAATTCGCTGTTCATTGTCTTCTGAAAGACAGTCTATTCGATGATACAAAAACCCATTTCCTCCTTACTCTGACCAGACAGAATACAGGGTGGGACTGGATTCTCTCTTGACTCCTGAGAAGAGTGTCAGGTAGGATCAATGCCTTGGTGCCTTAGGGCCTTGGTGGCTCAGGCTGTTAATTGCCTGCACTTAAGTTCCAGCTGCCTACAACTGCTGTAGGCTCGAATCCCACCAGGCTCAAGGTTGACTCAGCCTTCCATCCTCTTGGGGTAGGTAAATTGAGGACCCAAGATTGTTGGGGGCAATTAGCTAACCTTGTAAAAATGCCGCTTAGTAATAAGCAGGCATATACAATGGAATGAAGGCTATTGCTGAGCACACTGGGTTGTATCCCAAAATTGTAAGCTGCCCTGAGTCTCCAGAGAAGGGTGGCATATAAATGTAATTAAAAATAAAAAAAAATAAAAAAATGCCCCTTCTCCACTGAGCCAAAGGGAGAATCCAGGATGGGACATACCAAAGCTGGCTGTTGGCTGTCCTACGGGTGGGAACTGGACTGGTCAGAGATCCCCACCTCTACATGAATGCCCTGCAAGACTCATCTTCCAAAGGATGCCTCCGCTGAGGCAAAGGAGTCAATCCTATAATGTCTTATGAATAGGGTCACAGACGACCACGTTGCAGATCGACAAATGTCTAGAACTGATGCCTGCATTGCGCAGGCTGCAGTAGTCACCGCACTCCTGGTTGAGTGTGCGGTAATTCTCCTGGGCACAAAGAGAGCCTGTAACTCATAGGCTTTAGCAATACAGGCTCTAAGCCAGCGACCCACGGTGGAAGGTGTCACCCTGCGGCCCAGAGTTGACGGCTGAAAGCATATGAACAGGGATTCAGTATTCCTGAAGGAAGAGGTTCGTTTGATGTAAATATGGAGGGCCCTCCTAACGTCCAAGGTGTGCCATTTCCTTTCTAGTGCATGATTAGGCTCTAGACAAAAATCAGGCAAAATCAACTCCTGTGAACTATGGAATAAGGAGTTCAGTTTGGGCAAAAAGGTAGGGTCCAACCGTAGAACCACCCTGTCCACATGGAACATACAAAGGTCTTTTCTGATTGACAAGGCCGCCAACTCTGAGATACGCCTGGCCGATGTGATGGCCACTAGGAATGACACCTTGCACCTGGCTTCATGCAAGGGTTCAAATGGGGAAGAGGTCAGCACCTGCAGGACCTTCGGCAAATCCCAGGTGGGATAATGGTGTACCACCGGTGGCTTCAAGTTCATAGCTCCCCAAAGGAAGGCTCTCACCCTGGGGTGTTGGGCAAGAGTGGTTGAGTCCTTGAATGACAGCACTGAGGCCAAAGCGGCCACCTGTCTCTTTAAGGTATTGGGGGAGAGACCTCTGTCCAAACCATTCTGTAGGAAGTCTAACACATTAGCGACAGATACAGTAGTGGGGTCCAATTGGTGGTTGGCACACCAACTGCAGAAAATCTTCCATGTGGCATCATATATCCTGGCCGTGGAAGTTCTTCTGGCCACCTGGATCATGTGAATGACCTTTCTGGAAGACTCGCATTTTAGGAGCACCCACTCAAGAGCCAGATGGTCAACCGGAACCATGCTGACTCTGGATGCTCTATTGGACCCTGGCTGAGGGAGATCCTGTGGGGGGGAATTCTCCAAGGTCTGGCAACCTACAGGCCTACCAGATCAGTGAAACAAGGCCGCCTGGGCCAGTAAGGGACTACCAACAAAAACCTCTATTATAAGCCGATGCAAAGCTAACAAGAAACAAGGCGGTCTAAGGAGAATTTGGGCTCTAAAGCCCCCTCCTTTAGGCATTCTGATCGGGAAAGCAGAAACAAAGCCTCGACCATTTAAACTGGCCGCTCATCTCTTAAAGCGGCATAGCAGGGCTTCACGATGTCAAGCTGTTGTGGTTTCTAATTGCTAAGGAAGCAGCTGAGGGTTCCCTGGGGAGCTGATGTGTATTCCGATGGCAGTCTTTGCCAATTTGCCATCGGAATAATGTTATTAGAAAAACAATCTAGAATTGTATTAAAATTGTAATTTAGAATTGCCAATTTGATTATTAGTTGTAATTCAAACCTGTTTAATTTGTTCTAGTCCGGCCAAGGAAGCAACCAAGCTGCCTACCTCACAAAGGCTGAGCTAAAACTGGGGACGCTAAGGAGGAGTATGTGGAGGAGAAGGAGCGTCCTATCAATCAAGCCCATCCTATCCAATCTAAGTCTAAGCACCTCTCACTGCTGGATGCTCGTTGCAGCTCATTGGAGAACCTCCTCCCTCTCTATCAGTACTTTTCTGATTGTTCCCGGAATCAGGGGAAGGCATACAATAGTCCCTGGGGCCACCTGCACCGGAGAGCATTGACCCCTTCTGCCCCCGGTGCTGGAAACCATGCAAAGAACCTCAGGAGTTGAGAGTTCTCTGGAGATGCAAAGAGGTTGAGAATCGGGTGGCCAAACCGTTCTGCCATCTCCTGAAACAGACTGGGATGCAGTCGCCATTCCGACTGGTCGACCGTGGCCCTGCTTAATCAGTCTGCCTGCACGTTGGAAACTCTGCTCGTAGGGACAACAGGTGTTTTTCTGCCCACCTGCACAATTGCGTCGCCTCCTGCATCAGGGATCTGGAGCAAGTGACCCCCTGACAATTTACGTGGGCTTTTACCGTTACCGGGGGGGGGGTGTCCTCAGTTTTTCAACTCGGTCTGCAGAGCTATGAGACTAGAGACTGCCCATCCAGGATTCTCCCTTCGGCTCAGTGGAGAATGTCCGTGGGGCTGATGACAGGCCAAATGGGAGAGCTCTGTATGGTGGCCGCCACAGCAAAACCTCAGGAACTGATGGTGGTTGGGGTAGATGGGAACATGGAGGTAGGCCTCCGTCAGGTCTACTGAAGCCAAAAAGTCTCCCTCCCAAATTCCCTCTAGGATGGAGTGGAGGAGTACCTCTTGAACCCGGTATATCAAGTGCCTGTTGAACCCTTTCAAGCTGAGGATTGCTCACCCCCGCCACCTCCCGAGGCCTTTGAAATCACAAACAAAATTGAGTAAAACCCCCATCTCTTCTGGTCTACTGGAACCGGCTGGATGGCATGGATGTCCAGCAGATGCTGAATTGCCGATTCCATGAGATCCCTCTCTGAGGGATCCCTGAGAGGGCAGCACACAAAGGCTCGGGGAGGAAAGAAACTGCAGGGAGAGATCTGATCTTAATGTTGGCAGGATCCAAGCATCCGTCGTGGTCTCTTCCCATTTCTGCCAGAATAGACCCAGATGGCCCCCTATGGGATAAATGGCTTTGGCGTCACTTGTTGCATCTAAAAGGTCTGCCAGATCCTGGAATTACCTCTTGCCCATTGGCCTCTAACACCCCCTGGCAGCATAAAATCTGTATCATAAAAATTAATATAATCAGGAATATAACTTCTAATAGATATTCTATATTACTTTCTAAAATGGAGATTTAAAAAAAAAACATCGAGGAGAGCAGCATTCTGCAATCACAAGATCACAATTTGTGATGTTTTTTGCCAGTTTCCAGCATTTTCTGTGTGACATAAAATGCTTGGCACTTACAGTTATGAACCAATTGACTCATACATATGCAAGGTTACCTGAGTTTACAGGCCTTTAATTTTAACCAAGTTTATTTATTTATTATTTATTAATGGGACTTATATGCCCCATCTCCGAAGACTTCGAGGTGACTTACATATAAAACAAGCACAATAAATATTTAAAAAAATTAAATTAACGATTAATACAAACTTAAAAACCACGAAATCTAAGACACCCCACCCTGAGTCACAGCCCGGCTTGGTCAAATAACCAGGTCTTCAAATCATGGCGAAGGGCGGAGGTCAGGGGCCAAGCGGAGCCCCAGGGAAGTTGGTTCCAGAGTTCAGGGACATGACAGAGTAGGCACGCTCGTCGGGGGGACCGCCAGCCGGCATTGCCGGCTGATGGGACAAGAGTCCCTGTCTGTGACTTCATACAGGCTGTTAGTATTCGATGTCGGCAGCAGCCTCTCCTTAAATAATAAGGACCCATGTCATGTAGGACTTTGTATGTTAAAGTTAAAACCTTGAATCTCACCCGGAGAGCAACCGCAACCAATGCAGGCAGCGCAGGAGGGGCTAACATGGGAGAACCGGGAAACTCCCATCACCGCCCGCGCCGCCGCATTTGCACCAGCTGCATCTCCGGATGGTATGCAAGGGCAGTCCTAAATAGAGCGTTGCAATAGTCGAGTGGCGAGGTAACAAGGGCATGAGTGACCGACGCAGGGCATCCCGGTCCAGGAACTGGCGAAGCTGGCGAACCAGCCGAACCTGGGCAAAAGGCCCCCCTGGCGACGGCTCCCACCTGCTCCTCCACCGGCCGTGCATCCAGGAGGACCCCAGGTTTCTCGCCCTATCCACAGGGGCACCACCACTCCCCCTATGGTCAACGATGGACATTCTAAACTGGAACGGATGCCGGTATGTACAACCACTCAGTCTTGGCCGGGTTGAGTCGAAGCATGTTGCCGTCCATCAGATTCGCCGCATCCAGACAGCGAGTCATCACGAGAGAGCATCACTGATCTGGTTTGGGGTGGAGATATACAGTTGAGTATCATCCGCATATTGATGATACCTCACCCCAAAACCACGGATGATCTCACCCAGCGGTTTCATGTAAATGTTAAATAAGAGGGGAGAGGACCGACCCCTGAGGGACCCCACAAGTGGCCCTTGGGGACGACCTCTGCTCCCCTGCCAACACCGATTGCGACGCCCGAGTAGGAGAGAGCCACCGAAGAACAGTGCCCCCACCCCAACCCCACAAGGCGCGTGCAAAGGATACCATGGTCGATGGTATCGAAAGCCGCTGAGAGGTCTAATAGGACCAGGACAGAGGAACAACCCCTGTCCCGGGCCCTCCAGAGATCATCCAACAGTGCGACCAATGCTGTCTCCGTGCTGAAACCAGGCCGGAAGCCCGATTGGTACGGATCGAGGTAGTCCGTTTCCTCCAGGAAAAGCGGAAATTGCCGGGCCACCACACTCTCAACAACCTTCGCCAAGAAGCGAAGGTTGGAGACTGGACGAAGTTGTCTAACACAGTCGGATCCAGGGCAGGCTTCTTCAGGAGGCCTCACCACCGCCTCCTTCAAGGCGGAGGAAAGACACCCTCCCTCAAAGAGCGTTGACAACTGCCCGGATCCAACTGCAGGTGACCTCCTGGCGGCATAAGCCAACCAGGAGGGCACGGGTCCAACAAACATGTGGTGGAACTCAGGCGCCGCATAATCCCGTCCACTTCATCCTCGGAAACAGGATCGAACTCATCCCAAAACGTAATGGCCAGACTCCCGTATCCCCTCCTCTAACCCCTGCAAATCAGAGGACAACCCGCTCCGAATCCGAGCGATCTTATCCGACAGATATTGCCCAAATTCCTCAGCCCTTCCCCGCAACGGGTCCGGCCCCTCCTCTGGACGAAGAAGGGAACGTGTGACCCGAACAGGGCTGGCGGTTATCTGCGGACGCTATGAGGGCAGAGAGATAAGACATTACTTCAATTAACATTGTTTCTTTTATCCTGATTCCACCTTTATTGAGAATGTGGCTTTTGGCAGATATATTCATCCACACATATATGCACACACAAGAGTATAAATGTGCTCATTTATTCAGCCAGTAAGTCTCCAAAATTAGTTTCAGACATAGCCGAGAACTATAGGATGACAAACAGGAGAAATTCAGTGTTCAGCAGGATTTTTGTCTCTGTTAGACTGCTATTTCTGTCTATTCTTGGGAAGGGTAAGAGAGATCTTACATTCTGCTTGATAACTGATCTCTTTCTAAATGATGAAAAAGGTCAATGAATACAGGGATTTGGGAATAATGGAGAAAATTTTGGGAAGGACCATAGCTTTGGAACATAAACTGTATATTCATGGCCAGGGGAAAGGCATTGAAAGCAAAATACAAAGTTCCTACAATCCTGATCCTGAAGATTCGAGGGATAAACTTCTGGTATATCAATCAATTCTAAACATGATAGCAGGCCATAAAACAAAATCCTATTTGGGGCATATTTCCATAAATAGTCTATAATTAGGGTAAGAACATTGCCTGTTAAGATTAAGTTTATCTGGAAAAAAATCTGTTTAATTGGTCTATATAATATGTACCTTCTAAAAACCAAATCTGCAAGTACTGCTGAATCCTGAAGAATATAAATTTGTGTTATACCAAACAAAAATGCATTTTTATCAGAAATTATAGTGTCTTCCAGACTTGAAAATAATGGGTGGTTTAAACTGTGAAACAAAATCTTCCCAACTAGTGATTTAAACCATTATTTATACCAATCTGGTTTAAATCTACTCTAATTCACAGGGCAGCTGCCCATATTCTGGGATCTTCTAAGCTTATAGAAAATGACTGAGCAAAAAGCCTTTCAATACTAGGAGCACTAAAAAAAATCCCCAATGTTTTTATTTAATTTTTATTCTGTGGAACACTCAGGAACAGTGCACTGAGGCTTCCAATGTTGAAGTAAGCTGTGCGCAACACGTCTCTGTGGTTTTACAAGTATTTCTCCTTTTTGTTACATCACCTCCATATCTCTGCCACCCAGTTGGGAAAGGATTGGATTACTTTGACTAAAAAGTTTGAATTGTTTGCAAAAAGCTTTTGAAATTAGGTCAAGAAACCCATATATTTCCCATCTGTTGTACTGCAAGCAGATCTATGCCAGCAATAAATGAATAACAAACCACATGCTAATAAATTACAGCTAGAGAGAAAAGTTCTGGGAATTCCATTTTCAACTTATCTATAGATAATAGTCCTTCTTAATGAATTGTTTGTTTTATTTCTTTAGCTGCCCATCTCAACGTGACTCTGGGTGATAGCTCTGGGCAACTGTACCATAATGGAGAAAAGGAACATCATCACCTTGTCCCTTTATATGAAACGTGCACAATTTATTTTATATCATTTTCATCTATTACAGGCTTGTGAAACTTACACATACATAAAACACACATGCTTCAAAATACATTGTTACAACCAAAACCCTTGTCCATTGCCAGATAGCAATAGCAATTGCGCTTAGACTTTTATACCGCTCCACAGTGCTTTACAGCCCTCTCTAAGCAGTTTTCATAGTCAGCATATTGCCCCCAACAATCTGGGTCCTTATTTTACCGTCCTCAGAAGGTTGGAAGACTTGAACCAGTGAAAATCAAACTCCTGGAGTGAGCAGTGAATTAGCCCTGCAATACTGCATCCACCACAGCTTGTTGTTATGCCAGTTTTGGAGAAGAAAAATGGGTGGAATAGTTAAAATATTTTCATTTAGCTATATGTAGGAGCCTGCTGTTCCAAGTCACCAAAGTATACAGGTTATGCTTTAACTTGTGCTCCAACCAGCCAATCATCTCCAGGCAAGAATTTTCATGCTTGCTGCAGTTCATTTCAGTTGGGCAGTCTGGCACATTTACACCCTTAAATTGTTTATTGTTAATGCACACCCACTTAAAATCTGTACAGTGCTAATGCTACCCTTATACACTACACCTAGCGCCTAAATTGAACTCCATGAATCCTTCTTCCAAGCAGACCTTGGGCTGAATTCAATATTGACCACAAGCTGAGGAATGAAAAGTCATGGCAGAATGAATTCACAGAAATGCTAAAAGCCCCAAATTATTCTCAGATGCTATTAGACAAAGGACAAGAGCAAGAAAATTCATTATGTGAGCAGACGTCTACTTCCCTAAAGTAGGGGATAGCCCACGTTTAGATATCAATTCTTGCTTGGAAGGCATTAGGCAGGGTGGATTTGATTTAAATCAAGTCAATTTAATTCACAATTTTAATCATGATTTTAATCACTAGTAAAAAGACTAGATTTAAATCAATTCAATTTAAATCATAATTTTTAAAGAGCAACTGTCATCTCTGTCCCACAGCGGCTCCTTCTCTGAGCCACAGTTGACTCACCGACAGTCCCATTCACTTTAATGGGATGGCTGGTGATGGCAGCAGTGACACAACAAGGTGAGGGACATGACGGGCAGCAGGTGAACGGATGCCCACTAACAGGCGCTGCCATGATGGATCTGAAATGACAGGTGCTCTTTAAATGTAAGGCATCATTCTTGCTGATAATTACAATCTTTAATATTATTATTTGCAAACAAAATGAAGGTTTCCTATTTAGCTTGCAGAGCTTGGATTCACTGAATGAATTTACCAAAAATGTAAATATTGCAGAATATACAGCCACATGCTACATAACTAAGCTCCATTTCATGCTGAATATTATTACTGTATCTTAAATAGAAAACTATCTTTAGATAGATTTTTACTCCAAAAGCATTTTATTAAAATAAATTTGACAAATTTTAAAAAAATAATAAAAACATATGATTTAAATTTTAAAAATCTGATTTTTTAAATGCCAGGGTGGATTAATTTTTTAAAAAAATTTAAATCATCGATTTTTATCCACCATGGCATTAAGTAATAGGTATTAACCCCTCCAAACATAATTTGGCATTTGCCTGCCTTCACACTTTTTTTTTTAATTACATTTATATGCCACCCTTCTCCAGAGACTCAGGGCGGCTTACAATTTTGGGGATACAACCCAATGCGCTCAGCAATAGCCTTCATTCCATTGTATATGCCTGCTTACTACTAAGCAGCATTTTTACATAGTCAGCTTATTGCCCCCAACAATCTTGGGTCCTCAATTTACCTACCCCGAGAGGATGGAAGGCTGAGTCAACCTTGAGCCTGGTGGGATTTGAGCCTGCACTAATTGCAGGCAGCTGGAATTAAGTGCTAGGCATGTAACAGCCTGCACCACCAAGGCTCTTATAGACACTTATGTTATTCACCTCATTGTTCAAGACACTTACATTATTATATTATTATTCATCTCATTGCTCAAGACACCTATATTATTCATCTCATTGCTAGGGGCTGCAAAATATTTAGAGGAATGAGCTATTACAACAGGTTAAACATTTATCCAAACCTGCAGTTCTAAAGTCTCGGGGAACTAATATGTCTTAAGATAAATTAGTATGCATGTCATTTTAAAGTTCTCAAAAGATAATCATGGATTTGTAAACAATTCCAGAATTCCAGAACAAAAGAAATATTTCATTAAATGTTTTATATTTCATATTGGTTTTTATGTCAAACCGATCAATACATTTCATATGTACAAAAACCTTGTTTCTTCAAGTACGATTGCTGCTTTCTTTCCAAACACTGGAACATAAGAACCTGAGCAGTGCTCTGCTGGATTTGAGACTTGGCCCATCTAGTCCAACAGTCTGTTTTCCTAGCAGCTGACCAACTGCACAAGCCCACCACGCTCTCAGAAGATGGCCTTCAAGGAGAAGTCAAAGTGCCATCAAGGCTAAGAGACATCGAACCCCCTGACTTACATGAATTGGTCTGAATCTTTTTTGAAGCCAGCCAAACTGGAAGCCACCACACATCTTGTAGTAGCAAAGTTAATTTCATGGTGCAGTAAATGTATATCAATTTCTTTTATCCACTCTGAATGCTCCTTTAGCAAAACATACTGCTCGGGACTGCATCTTTTCTCTTTGCACTTTTAACTATTATTGCAAATGGTGAGAGAGAAATAAAGGTCTTAACACATTGTTCCTGTATCCATCTCTCACCTGGCCCATTGTTTGTTAAATGTGTCTTCATGTTTAAAAGAAAAAGGGAACTATTTCCTTCTCTTCTTTCTCTGTCTTCAATATTTAATTTAAAAAGAAGTGGGGATTTCCCATCTTACGTATTTCTTCATAAATCTTCCTTCTCTTCAAACATAATGTATGTTTGTTAATATTTATTGCCAGCTATTCTAGCATCCAAGACAAGATTTTTGTGTTCTTGCCTGAAAATGCTTGAGAAAACTGAACTATGCAGCACTATTTGGCTAATGCTGAAATGTGCAAACTGTTTTCAATGTTGTAAATAAATGCTACTAAACTGATTCTCAACTTATTTCAGAGCAGGTTTTTTTCCCCTGTCAGCAGGACAAAGCAAGCTCAAAAGCTAATTCTGCTGAACTTCCACAGTGCAAAAAGCATGTAAGAAGATGCCAGCTGAAACAGTTCAAAAAGCTGCAAGATTCTACAGCATGCATTTACTAAATTTTGCCAGGTGTAGCTACTATGGTTCACTGACTCAAATGGAAAAGAATCATGTAACAGTGTAAGATTGTTCTTGGGCAGTTGCCATAGCTTAAAGAGAAACCAGTACAAAAGGAACAAGATATAATACAATGTTTAACTACTAAAGAAACCTTAGTAAACAAACCAAACTCTCTGCACAGTTCACAGAATAATGCATAACAACTTCCTGACAGATAATCCAAAAAGCATTTATAGGCAGCTATTTAGCACAATGCCTTTAACAGTCAGGGATCCTTTTCTAATAAAACTAAAATGGATAACTCATTTGCTAGACTGCTTACAATGCTTCCATAAGGAGACAGTGGATGTTTTAAGCTCCAAGCAACTCTGTCCAACCTTTTTGCCACATGCTGGAATCTATTTGAAAGTAGCCCTAAGTAAATAAATGGACTTTGGAAATGTACACACTAACCAGAAATCCACAGAAGATGCTATTATTTATCGGATTATGCCAAAGCTACTGCAGCATTTCAACCAGGGGTGGGATTCAAATTTCTTAACAACCAGTTCTGTGGATGTGGCCTAATTTGTGGGTGTGTCTTGGTGGTCATGTGACTGGGTGGGTGTGGCTTGCTGGGTGGGCATGGCTTGGTGGTCATGTGACTGGGTGGGCATGGCTTGTATGTAAATATTATAAATATTTATGTAAATATTGATTTTTTATTAAAAAAGAGCAACTTTTACCCAAAAGCAGGCAAAGCAGGCAGGCAGATTGAGTTGCTCACAGAATTACAGATTTACTTTAGATCTATCTATCTCCAATCAGCTACCTGAGTCTGTCACATAAAATTTTGCTTGCAAGCAAACTCATAAAATTTGCTTGCAAGCAAACTCACAAAACACCAATGCAAGTAAACACCATGCAAGTAAATATTGAATTTTTATTTAAAAGAGCAACTTTTACCCCAAAGCAGGCAGGCAGATTGAGTTGCTCACAGAATCACAGATTCACTAGAGATCTATCTCCAATCGGCTACCTGAGTCTGCACTGCAAAGTAGAAGTTTCAGTCCTAAGGAAGGTTCAGCTCTGCTTTTAGATTAGCTAGAAAGCAAAAAATCCAAAGATTTCTTGCTTTCTAGCACATCTAAATCTCCTGGCAGAGCAGAACAGCTGATGGTTGGGGGAAAAAAAGGAAAAATAGCAACTTACCAAACCAGGCAAGTTGGATGGCTCACATGCCAGGTAAGGAGTGAGTGGGCAGGGAGGGGCGGGGTCAGCCAGTGGAGTGATTTGCCGGTTCTCCGAACTACGCGTGTGTGCAGCGTTTGTAAGAAATCAGCTGTGCCATCTGGACAGCTGACAAGCGCTGCACGCCAGTGCACAGTGTTTGAAAATCCTCGTTTCCTGCTTTTTCAACCTCAGCTGTGCCGTGCAAAGCAGCTGAGGAGGGAAAAACAGGGAATAAAGGACAGCCTAGAGCCCGGGCAAGCGGGTGGGCCAAACACCAAACCAGTTCAGGTCAGCTGCTCTTCGCAGCTACCAGTTCTATAGAACTGGGCTGAACCAGTAGCATCCCACCCGATTTCACCCTGCTAGTTAAATAACTGAAGTAATTTGGATCCCCAGGGATTCTAGTCAGGCAGCCTCTGCCCAGTGACAGAAAGCTGGTCAAGACATTTTCCCACCACATTAGATTTGGAAAATGTCAATGAACAAGGAGAGGGAAAATTAACTCAAGAAAAGTGATATCCAAAGTTTTCTTGATTGGTCTGGGGAGTTAAACCACTTCTTCCATATTTGATTATGTGTCAGCCCAATAAAATCTATTGGCTATTAAGATGATGCCCTCCCCCAATTTAAATGATCGGAAAATTAAAATAGAATAGTAGAGTTGAATTGAATTCTTTATTGGCCATGTGGACACACAAGGAACATGCTTCACAATGAATAAGCTCTCAATCAAACAAATAAGTGATAGGACATATATCATAAATCATAGTTACAATCATTTATCTTAAGACAAGCAACAAGTGATAAATCATAAGACACAAATAGGAGAAGATGAGAAATGAGAAGATGAGAAATATGAGAAGGATAATAACAATACAGCCTACTACATGGGTAAATATCTTTATGACTCATATTTGAGAGGCATATTTCAGCATAAAGGTAAAGTAGCCCAGAACATGGGGCCAGGTTCTATGAGCAATCGCCTCTCCTGATTACATCAGCCCATCCCATTAGGATCTGGCACAGACAGCATATTGCAGGCACCACATGCTTGGGGTTTACACTTGGATGCTTTTTCTGCTGTAGCACCCATCTTATGAAACATTTTCCCCCACCTTAAAGCCACCCTTGTTAACATTCTGGACATCTCAGGACCTGGTTATGTTGCTAGGCCTCAGATTCCAGGGTCACAGAGATGTTCTTAGATTGTTCCACTATAGTTGATATATTCACTCTATGTGTATGGTTTGTACATTTTAAACTTTTTAATAATATTCTAACAATGCTTCTTATACGTTTACATTGATTGTTTTTATATATTTGTTATTTTAAAATGTTTTATTCTATGATTGTATACTGCCTAGAGTAGTTTCTTCATAAAGAAACAAACAAGATTCCTCAGGCTGAATTCCTTTCAGTTATTCAATTAGTACAGTAAAATGTGTGAACTTCAACTTTTAGTGTTTTCCTATCAGCATGAACTCTGAAGACTGTCCAGATTCAGGGGGAAAAGAAAAGATGCAGAGGCAGCCTTGTCATATATCACTTTTTCCTCAAATTCTGTTGCCACCTCTCAGTATCTGCCAACTGATGCCACTGATTAATCAGATAATCAGATAAATGTCTCTGCAGCAAATCCATATCCATATTTATTTCACAGCAGAAAATTTTGTTTAGCAAAGAGTATCAGTTTCTATGGAAGTTACTATTCACCAACTAGTAAGAGCAAACTTTTGTGTTCTAAAACTACTATATAGGTAGTCCTTGACTTACAACCAATCACTTAACAACTGTTCAAAATAATGACAATTATGATAAGCCCAGAGTGAGTGGTTTAATAAAGCACTTTTGGTCATCATAAAATGCTGTGCCACACCCCTTCCCATATTCATCTCATTGCATTTTGAGTGCCTTGCAGCCTTCTTGCTTTGGCGACTGGTTGTAGTATCCCATGGTCGTGGTTGTGATTTGCAAAACGTTTGCAAAAAAATTTCATTCAGAAAAATGGGTTCACACTTATGACCATAGAATTTGCTTAACAACCCCAATAATTCACTTAACGCCACTGAAATAATGTCCTAAAATTGGGTGAGGTCACATGATTGCCTCGATTTATGATGTAGTAACTTACAACTAGAAATCTCATTCCAATGGTGGTCATAAGTCAAGGACTACCTATAAATACAAAATATGAAATCGTTCAAAGAACAGAACTAGATTCCTTTTTACACACACAAAATTATAGCAGAGCTACTTCTAAAAGTTAAAATTCAAGTTGTTAATACTGGTTACAGAAATAAATGAGTTTATGGAGTTTCAGTAGCAAAATAGTGACTTAAGTTTGAATGATACAGTTTTCATCCAGAAAAGAAAAACTTTATAGAATTCCAGAGAAGTCATTTGAATTCATTGATGCCAGAGATTCAAAAGTTGGATAGCAATCTTAGTATGTTTTGAACAGTGCTCCTAGTGATTTTTGAGATCACTGGCTACTTGATAAACATTCATGATTCTACAGCTTTAAAAAAAATTAAGCATTTAAATTCAAATGATGCACAACAGTACCAACCAATAGATTACTTCAAAAGAAAGCCAGAATTTAAAACATGAATTGCATTTCTAATATCTGAACTATCAAAGGAGTAACTGAAAGGCAATGAAAAGTGTGCTTAAAAGTTTTCTTAAAGCAGACGTGCAAGGCATAAGAAAGGATATTCAACATTTCCTCAGCACAAAGGAAGACATCCTTTCTCAAGATTTCCAGAAGCTGGATAACTACTTGAAAAAATGGCACCTCTAACCAAGCCTAACAAAAACAGAAGTAGCCACATTACACCTCTGCAATAGAAATGCAAATTATCAACCTTCAATGAAGTTCTGGAACTGTGTTTTACAATGTAATAGCTCTTGGAAGTACGGTACTTATGGATTACACTGGACAGATCACTAACTTCTCTGACAATATCTGCAAAAAACAGCTGCAAAATTGAAAAGCCACCATAACTTACTGAACAGACTGGCTTGAACATCCTGGGCTGCTGGTGCTAATACCCTACAAACAACAGCCTTGGTTTTGGTTTATTCTATAGCTAAATATTGTGCCAGCATATGGCTTAATAGCACCCACACACAAATGGTTGGCGTGCAACTCCACCAGACAATGCTTATCAACTCCGGCACACTGCATCTCACTTCTGTGCACTGGTTACCAGTCCTTAGTAATATCATACCACCCCACATTAGAAGACAACAAGCTCTTGTTGATCAAAGATGCTGAATAACAAGGCCCTCCCTATTTCCCAGAACAACCACAAAATTGAAGTCCTGTAGAGGTCAGCATGGAAAATAGCTATTCGCTTAATATTTACCCAGTTTAATCCAGAGAATGCCTGAGAGAAAGCTGGTCCAAGGTACTTTCCTGTGATCTGACCAATAGTGATCCCTCTACCAAACCACCTGGTTTTGACCTATCTTGCTCTATCTGGACAAAACTGAACAGAATTAGGTGTGACACTGGAAGAAGTGCCTCTGCCTTATATCAGTGGGGATGAAAAGTTTCCCTTTGTTGTGATTGTAGTCCTGACATGCAAACTATTAAACATATTGTGCCAGATTGCCCACAATATATGTTCTTTGATTTCCTACAAGACCTGCACGAAGCAATGAGAGGTGATTGCCTGGATAGCTGAAGTGGACGTCCAGTTATGAGGCCACTGCCATACCTCCATAGAAGTTTTACTTACAATAACATGGACTGTTTACTTTTCTTCTATCATATTCTCATCATACACTAAATAATTAGCACAAATTCTGCTTAGGACTTTATCTAGTTTAGCTACAGATCTTATACACTTTTTCAGAGATATCAAAAATTGAGAGAAACGGGAGTAAGAGTTTTGTCCAATAGAGTACCTTGGGAGTGGACATTGACTTTCTTCTTGTTATTCAAATTATGTCCATGGTTCATCTAATTTCTCATATTACTTTTAACAATTAAATAGCAAGCCCTCCAATGTTCAGAATATCAGTTACTGTTAACATTGGAAAACATGGATAATGACAAAGGATGATAATTATAGACCAAAACAGCATAAGGTGATCTTGCTTTTCAAAAGATTCACCAATTGTGCTAAATAGTCAATCTGAGAGAAATCAGCCCTTATGATTACTAAAACATGATCTCTGGCTCAGCAAAAAGAGCCAGTTCAACCAATTACAATTTATTCGGCAAACCATAGATTAGTATGGTATGTGAACTAAGCCCTTATTTTGAAAATATATGAAACATTATTATAACTCACAGAAGCCTGTTTTTCCTTAACAAACATAATTTTATTTCCCCCTTAGATCACAGTCAAGTTGGGTTACTAACCTTTTCTCCAGCAAGGTTGTTATGCCTCAAACAGCTATAAAAGAAGTAGAATTGTAGCAACCAAGGAGCTTCCCACTATTTTAAGAAGAGCTACAGCTGAAACATTTCTGCTCTTGATAACACAGGTCCTCTGCAGGCTACCATTCCCCATAAGAAAATCAACAACTATAGTAGCACTATCAGAGCTGCTTGCTTTTGAGACTCAAGCAAACAAGAGGTTATACCATCAAACACAAATTAGCACTTTAATTTATTAAAGTATATTTCACTTGAGAAGAGGAAATCTAGATTCAGATTTCTACTCCACCACTGGGCTCACCAAATGACTTTAGGCTAGTCATTTTCTATTTCAGCCTATTTTACAGGGTGGCTGATATGAAATAAATTTAGAAAAGGCCGTCATGCACTGACCTAGAGATTTCAGAAAAAAGCTAAACTATAAATGCAATAAACAAAAATGTGAAGAAGTTAAATGATAAGCAATTGTTATACTTTTGCTCACAGTCTGTACATTGAAATAGCAATGTGTACTTCCAAATAAGTTCATATCACCTGCAACTCAAACGTTTGTAGTGTATCATGTTGTTTCCAAGACAATAAACCTAAGATTGCAGTTTTGCATACCTAAAATGAAAAAGGGGGAACTTATTAACTGTTGTATATTTAGAAGAGAAATTTTTTACCTCCATGCTCACAGTATCAAACATAATCAGTAAAATAAAAAACCATCTACATTTAGAACAGGGCTGTCAAATTATGCATCACGTGCTGGCCATGTCCATGCCTCGTTTATCTATATGTCATGTGACACCACTGTGATGATGAGAGTTTGACATCTTTGATCTAGAATAATCACAGATCACTATTTTAAATTATGTACCTTCAATTAAAACAAATATGAATGACAGCAAAACACTGATTAGCATATCTTTGTGTTTTCTAATACAGAAACAGCCCATGGAATCACTGTGCCTTTAACATCACATTCTCCTTCAAACCAGTTCAACTCACTCATTAACACATGACTCTTGGGTTCTTGCCAGGAGAAAAAGTAATACCTAATTTGAGGAAAGCTTTCCAATAACTATCTGCCTCTCAGCATAAACTCAGTGAATTGAGTTGATAAATGGTCCCAAGTGGATTTTTTTTAAAGAAAAGATAATTAGAGG
The DNA here is from genome assembly GCA_009733165.1 of Naja naja. Lineage (NCBI taxonomy): Eukaryota > Metazoa > Chordata > Lepidosauria > Squamata > Elapidae > Naja > Naja naja. The sequence continues at coordinate 88,527,832 of CM019149.1, read as the reverse complement.
TTTCAATTTTGGAGAAGAAAAAGTGCTTAACAGAATTTGATCTGATAAGCAAGAGTAGCAAGGCAGAGGCCCTCCAACAAAGCATTTTTCCCCATAAGTATTCGCTTTCTAAAATAATTGTACTTCTTCTCCACTTCCTTGTAGACGTTCTGCACATAATAGGAAAGTTTTAAAAGGAAGGAAATTTACTGATACTAAAACCCCAACTCTGTTTCGTCCTAGTCCCATGATCTGGAATCTTGGATATGGCTTTTATTTCCTTCACCAACTTTCAGACTTCAGAGCTAGTGGTTTTATCATTTATCTCTTGCTCTGGGCAAAACCAGACAGGGATTACACCAAAACTCTTTAAGGAGGGAAGCGGAGGCGCCATAAGTGATGCATATTAAAAATCACAACCAGGGCCAAACACCCCAAACACCTCCCACCCCCAAATCAACCCAGTGGATGGCTGGCATCAGACGAGTCCAATATGTTCCTTAGAAACCGAAGTCTTCTCAGCCTCCCCCCCCGCGGTCTCCCCCCGCTCACTTCCGAGCAAAATCTCTATTCTCTGCCTGGGACGCCGAATGCAACGGCAAAACTCCCAACATTTACCAATAGGTTGCAGAACGACTCCTCCCGTCTCGGGTCCCGGTCTAAAAGCTCCGCCGCGTTTGAACTCTAGTAACCTCAGCACAGCGAGCTGCCAATCGAAGGCAGTCGACGACGCCGGCCTAGCAGGAAAAGGACCGACGGGGGTTCCCTACATCGATCGGCGCTCCTTAGGGAGGGTGGGAGACAAACGTTCAAAGGGTTTCCTCCCGTCATTAAGCGGGGGAGGGGCGGAATTGGGGGCGTTGCAACATTCCAAGAGCAATAAAGGGTTTTTTTTCCCTGGGCCTTTTACAGACCACCGATTTTAATGGTCAAGCAGGGACTTTGGCGGGGAGGGGGCGGAGAAGGCCCTGGCTGCACGGGGGGGGGAGAAGGGGGAGGGCTTGCGATCTGCGGGCCGGGGAGCGGGAAAAGTCAGCCAACTTGGCAGGCAGCCGGATTACGGGGAGGGGGAAGACGTGGGGGTAAGAAGAATAGCGCCGAGATGTAGCAAAAGCAGGGAAGGATACAGAAGAGAGAGAGAGAGAGAGAGAGAAAAGAGGCAACGGGCCGTAGGAAAGAGCCTCCCGCGAGAGAGGCGAGGGGGACGCGGCTCCAAAAAAAGGATCCTTCGGACCCGGCGGGTTCGTACGGATCTCTCACCTGCCCGTGCGATTAATCTTCACCCCAAGCGGGGCTGGAGAAGGGGGTCCCTGCTTGCTTTGCCCGTCCGTTCCCTTCCTCCTCCGCCTCGGCGCAGTTCCTCCAACAGCCGCTACGGCACCATGCCTGGCCTGCGCTGGCGTGGCTGCAACCGATCGCGCCTCCAGGGCAGCATCGCCGCTGCCGCCGCGGTTGTCTACCCGCTGAGGGCCACAAAGGCGACCCCAACCGAGCTCTCCTTCCCCATTAACGGGCGTCCGGGGCCCCCGCGAGCTCCTGCGTTGCGCGCTTCCAGCTTCGCCAACAAACCGCCAGGCTCAGGCAGCCTCCTCCGCCCCCTACCCTAGCGGCGAGGAGCGCATGCGCTCCGGGGGCATCGAGACAAAGTGGCTGGCTGCGCCGTGGCGGGAGGCGAGTGGAAGAGGGCCGCCCTCTCCTGGGGAGCGCGGCGTTTGCGGCTCTCCTTTTCAGTCCCCAACGCTGCCCCGGGCAGCCATGTTCCCGCCAAAGTCTCTCGGAGCTGCAAATCCGGTAATCTCTTTACGAGGGCAGAACCCTCTGATCCCTGCCTGGGTTTGCAAGCGCTTCACATTCTAGCCTCCTTTACTAAGAAAGTAAGCGCAATTTAATGGTGCCGTCGCTCGAATGAGGGTGGAGGATGGTGTAACTGTGCGTGGAAGGAGCAAACTCGGAATATGGCAAGATCTCGGAACCAAGCCCGGGTGGCTTTAGGAGACCTTGCTCCATTTAAGGGATTCTGAATGCAATGAGGTTGGACGGAATACGTGCCATCAGATGATACGACTCTTAGCGACCACATAGATTTTCTCCAGGATGATCTATCCCGGGCTTGGTCTTCATGTCTTTCAACGGTGCACCCATCGCTGCTGCTATCGGCTCCATCCACCTTGCCGCTGCTCGTCCTCTTATCTTTTCTACCGCTTTTCCCAGCATTTAGAGACTTCCAGAGATCTAAGTCTTTGCCTCCTATACCCGAAGTATGAAAAATTGAAGTCTGGGCATTTGGGCTTAAGTGGGAACTCTGGGTTGATCTGTTGCCTTAATCTGTTCGTTTGCTTTCTTGGCTATTCATTGTATCCTCAGGGTCTTCTTCAACACCAAAGTTAAAAAGCCGTTGAAATTGAAATAAACACCGTTAATGTTTATTTGGAAATAAACATAAATGGGAGTAAAATTCTGGAATAAAACTGTGCCATGTCTAATCATAATCTGGGCAAGGTAAGATACCCTGGAGGGAATTGGCTGTTTTCATAGGCTTGGGTGTATTTGCTGGAGGATTTGGGGTGGGGGAGAAGGCAAGTTGCAAAGCATATATGTCACATTGTAGTAGACATAATTATCTTCCATGACATTCAGTATGATAAAAATTACAGTGTTGCATTACAAATCTCTGCTTTCTGTTTTAATGCAATCCACTCTTTGTACGGTAACTACTGTGTGATGAGATGTGTAGAGAACGTCACATTAAAGTATGTATCATTCCACATAATTTGCTCTGATTTAATTTACAATGTGAATAGCGAAAAATGCTTTCAGATTTCAAGAAGCACATCTGACTGGACACAGATGAAAATTTGGATTATCATTAGAGATTTAGTGACCTATTGATTTCAGTCCCTTCCATCTATGAATTAAAATATGGCCTGAAGATCTGTTCATTATACTTAACAAATTTACAAAGATAACTAATTTGGCAATGCAGTCCTAGGGGTTTCAAACTGGATTTCTTTGAAGGCCGGATCAGCATTCTAGTTCTCTTCCATGGGCTGGCCGGTGGGGTAGGTGGGTGGGAGGGCTGGACAAATGCCTCCTGCAGCACTCTGCTATCTGTTTTGGTCCATTTTTGGGCTGTTTTTTGGCTTGTTTTCAGCCGTTTTTTCAGCCGGTTTTCGGACTGTTTTTCAGCCCTTTTTGATTTTTTTGGCCTGTTTTCCAGCCTGTTTTTGGCCTGGCTTTGGGCCATTTTCAGCTGGCAGAGTGCTTCAAGAGGCCATGGTGGGTGAAAACAAGGCCCAGTCCTTTGATATTTCCAGGCGGTCCGTGGGCCAGATTTAAGCACCCCATGGGCCACATCCAGCCTGCAGGCCTTGATATAAAGGCTACTCAGAATGAAGTGAGTTCATTGAAGTTTACTTCCAAGAAAGCATTTAAATGTTGCAATTTCAGAAGGATAAGCATTATAAAGATAGTCTTTTGGTTGTCCCAGAAAAAAAGTTTTCAGATCTCAGATTTTTTTTAATGACTGTATTTGAGAATATGATTTTGGAGTTTATTTTTAACTTTTCCCTTTCTTTGCTTTAGGTACAAATCACAGCTGTTATTGTGATTCATTTTTGAGCATCTAAAATTATACATTATACTCTGCTTACCACCTGGAGTTCAATCCTCATGGGACTCAGGGTTGTCTCAGCTTTCCATCCTGCCAAGGTTGGTAAAATGAGGATCCAGATTGTTGGGGGCAATATGCAAATAATGTTTACATTGTAAACTACCCAGAGTGTAAAGTGCTATGGGGTAGTATATAAGCCTAAATGTCTATGGAGATTATCAGTCATCCAGGTTATGTTTTTCCTTGAAGACATTTTGCTTCTCATTCAAGAAGCTTTATATCTTTTGGTGTAAGCCTAAATGCCATTGCTCTGTTAAGATTCATCATTATTAGTAATCTGGCAGTGTTGTAGGAAGTTTCTAATGAAGTTGTTGACATCAGATAGTATCAAGCACTTTACATTTACATTTATTTACATTTATATGCTGCCCTTCTCCGAGACTCAGGCTGCTTAACAATCTTTGGAGCACAATCCAATGTGCTCAGCAATAGCCTTCATTCTATTGTATATGTCTGCTTATTATTAGGGCTTTTTTTGGCACCCCCAAGCGGCATTTTTACAAAGTCAGCTAATTGCCCCCAACAATCTTGGGTCCTCAATTTACCTACCCCGAGAGGATGGAAGGCTGAGTCAACCTTGAACCTGGTGGGATTCGAGCTTGTACTAATTGCAGGCAGCTGGAACTAAGTGCTAGATGTTTAACAGCCTGCACCACCAGGCTCTTTGTTCCCAGATGATGAGCACTTACCTGTGAAATAATGAACCCACTTAACAATATGTAAGTATTTTCTCACCAGATAAATCTTATTAGTTTTAGCCACACACAATTCTAATTGTGTAGAATTTTAGTACTTTTAAGTCAGTCTTTTCTCCTGAAAGTTTATAGGACAAGTTCATGTAGTTTCTAAG